>WWET01000613.1:214398-234780 GCA_011038615.1 Limnodynastes dumerilii
GGGCCTGATCCAGAGCAACGATCGCAAGCGAGCGTACGACGAGCGTATGCGAAAATTCGGCAAAAAATTCGCAATGCGCATGCCCAGTATGACAGCTTCCGGTCGCCCGAGCGTCATGAGCGAATAGCGGGCGTATTGTTAGCGTATTTTTCGCTCGCGGGGCGTTTTTTTTTTACGATGGTCGGCTGGGCGCCCGTTTTACTACAGGGAGGCGGGGATAGCCATTTAAATTGTACAGTATGGGCGTGCTAAGCCCCGTACGACCAGCGTATCGGTACGAAAATTCGCACGGACGCTTGAAAAAGTTAGGGTAGGGTACAATCAATGGGAGTGTCATGGGCGTGAAAGTTTATACGCCCGGGCGAACATATACGCTACGCTCTCGGGCGTAGGTCTGAATCAGGCCCAATGACCCGAAGCATACTGCAAAAGCAACCAAAGAGTTTTTTAAGGCTAAAAAGTGGAATATTATGCAATGGCCAAGTCACACCTGACCTGAATCCGATTGAGCATGCATTTCACTTGATGAAGACAAAACTGAAGGGAAAATGCCCCAAGAACAAGCAGGAACTGAAGACATTTGCAGTAGAGGCCTGGCAGAGCTTCACCAGGGATGAAACCCATGATCTTGTGATGTCTATGCCTTCCAGACTTCAAGCTGTAATTGACTGCAAAGTTTTACAACAAAGTATTAAAAAGTGAAAGTTTTATTTAGGATTGTTTAGTTTGTCCCATTACTTTTGGTCCCTTAAAAAGTGGGAGGCACATATAGAAACCGTTGTAATTCCTACACCGTTCACCTGATTTTGGATGTAAATACCCTCAAATTAAAGCTGAAAGTCTGCAGTTAAAGCACATATTGTTTGTGTCATTTCAAATTCATTGAGGTGGTGTATAGAGCCCAAAATATAAGAATTGTGTTGATGTCCCAATATTTATGGACCTGACTGTATATATATAGTCAAGGTTTTTATTGTTGCTCTTTACATATTTTTGCAGTGATTTAAAGTTGCATCTTCTCCTTGTGCCATTTAGCCCTGATATTCTATTAATTATGTCCTTGCGCATTGGGCATTTTACCTATTAAAAACCTTGCACAATTGTCTTCAGTACCACCTGATAGTGGTCCAATACCACCAGTCTTACTAGTACTAGTACCACTGTTTGAGAATTCCTGATATAACGGAATAGTTTAAACTAATTCATAGACCGTACAGTTAAACCTTTGCTGTGACCACTTTACAATAGCCCCATAATAATTAAAGTATGAATGTAAAATGCATGGTAATACATTGTCAACCTCCTACTCTACTCACCACAACCAGCTACTGCAATGTAATAACTAGAGAACACACAGCATGCTTTAATCATTTAGGTATGTACAAACATTTTGTGAAGCTCTTAAAACATGGATGTTGGCATATACATTATTATTTTTTATTTTTTTTGTTTACAGTAATTCACCCGTTTGCAGTGATCGAATTGGAAATTTAGAAGTGGTGGTATGGACTTTTAGAATTGGGTGTATGAAAATATAGAAATAATAGAAGTGAATGGAGATTTATTGATTTTCAATTAAATCAGTGGGTGAAGTGACGTTATGACATACCCCTATATACACCCTCACTTCGAGCCCTGCCTGTGTGTGTATATTACTCTAAGTGAGAATAACACATGAGAGGTGAAAACACAATTTCTACAACCTTGTCTTTGCAGCCTGAATCTATTATCTTAAAAAGCAAGATCCTTTAACACTAACATTTTGAGGCATTTGGTTATACTTCCAAGGTTTATTCCCATTACACAAGGGGAAACAATTACACAAGCTCAGTATATGAGACATTTTCCTTTCAGTCTGAAGCATGGAGAATTGATGAACCTGTTCCAAAGGGTTTGAAAAGTTTAAGTGAATTCAAAATGTAGATTAGAAAAAACGATGACAGCTTGGCTAGCATTACCTCAGTTGATTAATTTATAAGCATTCTGGTCAATGATTGTAACCAACAACTGTGCTTGGTGGAAGTCTAATGGGATCCATCTTTCAAGATTACATGAAGAACATCATTTGATTTATATCATAGTTTTCCAAATCGGCATTTAAGCTTAATACAAATACAGCATTAGTCATTCTGGGTGAAATGGCACACTAAAACGGAGAGTTTATCGGCTGCTGTTAATTTGATTTTGTAAAGAACTGAATCCTTTTTTTTTTTTTCTGTCTTATTCATATCATAAAGCAATAGTATGAGGACTGAAATGCACTCTAATCCTTCATATTGTGTAACTCAAAGTGATTGAAGTGATTTACTTTTCTTAGGCAGGTCATATCCATAGTACACTTGTATGGAAAACTTTGTCTTGTCTTTGCAAAAAGTATTTTTTGTTTTTATATATAAATAACACCGGATCCAGGACCGGATCTAGACCTAAGTGTATTCAGTGCTCGTTCATCTCTGCAGCCTTTACTGTAGGGATGCAGTTGCCGGCTCGGCCCTATTTCGAAAATGATACAGCCGCCAGTAAATAAGAAATGTTGCTGTAGGGAACATTCCCAATAGCTACAGACTGCAGTGGTTGCAGCAGGTAATAGTTTAGGGTTAGGCTGCGAGGCATAGAGTGTTGGGGTTAGGCTGTAGGGCATAGAGAGTTAGCGTTAGGCTGCAGGGCATGGAAGGCTAGGGTTAGGCTGCAAAGTATTTAGAGTTATGCCAAGTGACATAGGGCCAGATCCAGACCTACGTTCCCTTTACGTTTCCACGCATAGCGTATTTACGCGTCCGTAATACTATACACTCCCCTAGGCACTCCCTTCGGTCGTACGTATTTTTTGCCGTTTTACGCTTACCAAACCCTACCTTAACTTTTCCAAGTGTAACTGCTGTCGGCCGTATTGGCTGCACGTACTTACGCGACATAAGCACGCCCATACTGTATGATTTAAATGCCTCACCCCTCCTCCTAAGCGTAATTACGGGTGTCGTATGTCTGCCACGCACCTTCGTTTGTAATTACGCTGGTGATCGTAAGCTCGTAAGTACGTTCAGAGTTTTGGGTCGTAACATCTGGCGTGCGCATGCGCAGAACATGCAAAAGAACGTTTTTACAACTACGGCGAGCGTAAATACGCTAGCGGTCGTAGCTCTGGATCTGGCCTATAGGGTTAGAGCTGAAGAAGGGGACGGTTAGGATTATGCTGCGGGAAACAGAGGGTTTAGGGTTAGGAATGGGTTAAGAGTAGGGTTACGTAGAAACACTTCACTGACAACCGCTTTCTACAATGGAGACTACCGGTAATTGCTGCTAATATACATTCAGCTGCCGTACGATGGTCTTTCCAAAGAATAGACCATCGTGCCGGCAAACCACATCCCTTACTGTATGATATATACCTCCTCCCAGCCCCTCCATGCATACACGCTGTACGAATGGGTGCTCATTGTGCCCCACTGTTGGAATGGGTTAACTTGCGTGACTCTGAATCATTTGTAATGCGCTCCGTGGTGTAACGCCATGTCTGCGCATGTTCAGGATGAATGCACTGCTGTATATTTGCCTTATTATGCACAATTCTGGATTCGGTCCATTGATTGCACCAGAATTAACCGATAGCAAAACACAAGTTATTCTCCTAAATGTTATATTCTATGGCTTTACATTCATAGCCATCTGTAGTAATAAAAACCCATACACCTGTTTATTTATTTGTCATTGATGAATTTCTACTTACCTTAGGAACTATTCTCTTTGAACGTTACTCCTGTTGTCACCCCACAGGGGGAAGATTGGGAATGTTTGGAATAAATTATTGATGGATTCACAATCATTTTGCACATCTGGAATTGCATTATTTCAGCAGTAAACAGAGAACTACAGCTGTCCTAGGGGGAAACACACAATACATGACACGTGTAGCAGCTCATTATATGGCCAATACAGAGATATGGGACCAGATTCAGACTACTGGACGTATAGCTTATATGTCCGGAGTTTAGCGTTTTTACTACTGCGCATGCGTAGTCATTTTTTTTACATTTTTTTCTACGTATCTTTTCCTTATGTAGATTGCGCACGTGCGGTCTTTAAGGCGGTCTTTGCGGTCTTTAATCTACGTAACGAAACGCTACATAGATTGCGTAAAATAGTTACTACGCATGCTTAGTAGCTAGAATCGTAAAATTAGGCACATATGTGAAAAATGACGGGGTTGTGAATCCAGCCTAGTATCAGCAATGCTGTGTCAGATAAGTGATTTCATATTCATTTGCAGTAAAAAAAAAATTGAACTAAAAATCCCTTGGTATTGCTCGACATTAATTGCTAGAAATCAGACTGCCGAAAGAAATGTATGAGCTGATTTTGAAGAACAGCCTTATTACTGAAATTATTCTTGTTAGTTCTGGGGTTATTTAAAGGACAAACTTTAAAACTTTCATACTTAAAGGGGACAGGTACCAAAGTCCTATAATATGGTTTATGTTACTTCTTTGCCTTGTGTAGAGGTTGTGTCCCTTTGTACAGGCTTGAGGACAAGAGGACCTAAATATTGGTGTAGAAACCAGCGGCCTGATTTACTAAGCTGCTTGAAAGTAAAAGTGGAGATGTTGCCCATAGCAACCAATCAGATTCTAGCGCTAACTTTCCTATTACATACTAGAAAATGTCAGCTAGAATCTGGTTGCTATGGGCAACAACTCTACTTTTCTTTTCTGCATTGATTGATATGAAGTTGCGGTCAAGTAGTAGCGGAGGGGGTTGGCCAGAACCACTATCACACTCACAGATAGAGTCTCCAGCCAACCCCCGCTGCTAATACTCCCCAGCAGCTGCATATACAGAGCTGCAGCATGTTACTTTTATGCACCTGACAGCTTAAGTTGCTTATAAAAAGTGTTTAACCTGAGTGCCGCTTATATACTACTAACCAGCAGTTGATAAATTGTTTATAAACAATATCAGTTGCGGGCAATCTACACATGCGCAGTTCAAGTTCTGTTTTACACAGAGCGGCAGCAGACCTAATCCTGCACCAGATGAAGGGAGGAGAAGGCTTTGCCCCGGACCCCTCCACTACTGAGGGCAAACCCTGCACCACTTTACGAGTTGAATTTTGCATTAATTAAATTATCCTAATCTATCAGAAAGTCAGTCGTAAATATAAACTTATATAACTTCAATAACATAGGACAGAAGCCGAAAGTGAATGTGTTATGTATATTGTTGTGTGTGAATATTGAATGTGTTATGTATATGACCTGTATAACAGTATATATTGGTTTGTCTGTCTCCATTGGCCATTAATGTAACTTCCATGGCCATTTGATGTGTGGTACTATGAGACCCAGAGGTGAGAAGCCTCCTGAGGCATTGACCTTCATACCCGCAGTGGTTATGCTACCTCGTTAACACATTGACATGCCCCCACTATGTTCTTTTGATAATGCAGAGGAGCATCATCAGACCCCCATATAAGGGCTCCCGTCGCGTCAAGCCCTTCCCCAATCAAAATCTACATAAATAATACATAATACATTAATACAAATAGAAACATGAACAGTAGATTATATAAAACAATGCTGTGTTCTCATTAATAATTGTTTCTTTAGGGAAGCTAAGCTGTCATGCTGGAAATATGCTCCTGTTATCAGACATTTATCTCATTACAGCACATGTTGCCCAAAGTCATACTTGACAATTGTTTCGATTTCTCCCGGGAGATCCTGGAGGAGAGAAAGGGCAGACAGTCTGCATGGGATTGATGAGGTGATTTGTGTCGCCAAGCTCCACCCCATCATTAGCATTGCTATGGATCACAGCATTGAATGTCAGCTAGAATCTGGTTGCTATGGGCAACAACTCTACTTTTCTTTTCCTGCATTGATTGATATGAAGCTGCGGGCAAGTAGTAGCGGAGGGGGTTGGCCAGAACCGCTATCACACTCACAGATAGAGTCTCCACCCAACCCTGCTGCTAATACTCCCCAGCAGCTGCATATACAGAGCTGCAGCATGTTACGTTTATGCACCTCACAGCTTAAGTTGCTTATAAAGGTGTTTAATCTGAGCGCCGCTTATAAACCGCTAACCAGCAGTTGATTGATTGTTTATAAACAATATCAGTTGCCTCCTGAGACCTTGACCTTCATACCCGCAGTGGTTATGCTACCTCGTTAACACATTGACATGCCCCCACTCTGTTCTTTGATAATGCAGAGGGGCATCATCAGACCCCCATATAAGGTCTCCCGTCACGTCAAGCCCTTCCCCAATCAAAATACACATAAATAATACATAATACATTAATACAAATAGAAACATGAACAGTAGATTATATAAAACAATAAATAGAAACATGAACAGTAGATTATATAAAACAATGCTGTGTTCTCATTAATAATTGTTTCTTTAGGGAAGCTAAGCTGTCATGCTGGAAATATGCTCCTGTTATCAGACATTTATCTCATTACAGCACATGTGGCCCAAAGTCATACTTGACAATTGTTTCGATTTCTCCCGGGAGATCCTGGAGGAGAGAAAGGGCAGACAGTCTGCATGGGATTGATGAGGTGATTTGTGTCGCCAAGCTCCACCCCATCATTAGCATTGCTATGGATCACAGCATTGATAAACAGGGGGCCTGACTTGAGGCAATGAGTTGCATTCAAATCATGTAATCAAGCCCCGCCCCCATAACTCAATGCTGTGACCTATAGGGTGGCTAGACATAGGGCAAGGTTTAATATAATGTCTGGTATCCAGCTTCAAATGGAGGAGATTTAGGAGAGTTGGCATGTATGCCTAGGTTATATATTGACCAATTTGAATGGATAGCATCATAATTGTACATGTTGATTGCTGAGATCCGTTATCTTTTCTCTAACTGCTATAGCAAACTTAATCTAGTGTGGCCAAAATCTGACACCCATGCAGTCACTGATCTGCAAAATGAGTGCATGTGGCTAAAATTATAAAGCATTTTTGGTAACAAAGAATCCATAATAATGTATCTCTTAACCCATATTAATCACTAACATTAATAAATAGCAATTACAAAAAAACTGAGTAATACATGCAATACTAGATAAACAGTGTTCCTGTTAGGAATAGCATAATAAATATGGAAATAAAAAGATAAAAAATATATGTTAATAAATACATACATACAGAACATTGTAAGGTGCAATTATCTATGTAATGAGAACACACCGTGAATATAATATTAAAGTGCCCTGGTACCTATGAATAATGATGCCCTAGAGAGCTTGACAGTTTAAAGAAAACACAATGTAAAATAAAGGCAGAGTTGCTTGTAAACGTTTCTTAAAACTCTTGTTTGCAGTCACCTGCAGTGCAGCTGGTGGTATTCATTAAGCTTGTCTACCAAAACTTGTAGTTGTGTTTCCTGTTTGAAATCCTGCAAAAGAGCTGTTTCAGTTGCGTGTTGACTAATACAGTTTTTGTTTTTAAAGCTTGCGGTGCACGTCGTGTAAACTCAGTGAGCACTTTTCATTTTGTTTAGAGGTGTTTTTTTTCTTATTTGTCATGTTTCAGTCAGCCTGAGAAGTTTAGTGTGGGCAGTTTTCCGTTGACTTTGTAACTCTGTACTGTTTCTGGCTGCCCAATAAAAACTGGAGCCTGAAAAGTCCATCTTTCTGGGATATAGAATAAATGAAGGCTTGCTACCTCTTTTATTGCCTGTTCAATGAATGTTTTGCCCATTTGTCTGTTATAAACAAAGTAACAGACTGAATGAATATCTTTCTACACACATTAATACACGCACAGATAAATAGACATAATGGGCCTGATCACATTATGCAATATGACCGCAAAATGCTTGCTACAAATACCTGATGCATTTTCAAAGCAATTACACCCCCATCCATAGGCGTTTGCATCTTAAAGATATGTATATATATAATATAGATTATAAACAAAAGACTGAATGAATATCTTTCTACACACATTAATACACGCACAGATAAATAGACATAATGGGCCTGATCACATTATGCAATATGACCGCAAAATGCTTGCTACAAATACCTGATGCATTTTCAAAGCAATTCAATTACAATCCATAGGCGTTTGCATCTTAAAGATATGTATATATATAATATAGATATATATATATATATATATGTGTTTTAGCAGAGAGTCCTAGGAAGACCCATGTTTGTGATGTTTGTGCTTTTATGTTGAAAATATAGGTGTGAATATTGTTTAGGGGGGGAACTACCAACGGCACTGCCGTCATCACCGCAGTGCCACAGCTCCCCACTGGGTTACCTGGGATATCATCAGGGCCAAGGCATATTTTTTGCACCTGGGCCCTCAACTCGCTAGTTCCACCTCTGGTATCGTTGGTTTCTTACATGTTGTGTTCAATCCCGCCCCTCCGTACATATGTCCCTAAGTGCGATTCACAAGCACATGCCTAATGGACTTCTAAGCATAAATACTACGTAACTTGCGTGGAAAAAGTTACTACGCATGCGCAGTTGATCTGATCCTAAAAATACGTACGCAACTCCACCTGAAAACGGATCTGTGGATAAGGCTCAAAATGTGTGGAGATGACAATGCACACACAGGTGAATACCCTGAGAAGGGCTCCAAGACAATGGTTAACCAAGAGAGGAAGGACAGGCAGTGTACAAGGACAGAGGCTGGGAGCAATAGTGACACAACGTCGAGACATGGGAGAGCATTGGACAGACAAGACAATGATTGAGATGGAGAATAGGCAAAAGCACAAGATAAAGAATGGGCAACGCTGGAACCACACACCATAACCGGAAGTTTGAAAGTATCAGCTCCTGATTAGCCAGCAGGCCTTACACCCCTACTCCTATTGGCTGGTGTTCTGGCTGAGATTGACAGCCCAAATAAACCATAAACAAATGCTCTGATTACCGATTATAGGACTGCTCCTGGGCTGCACCCACTTTCTGTAATAACCTTTCTCACCCATTAAGATTATCCTCTACTCTCCAAACTTTCAAGCACTACCTTAAAACTAATCTCTTCAGACAAGCTTACCAACTTGCACAACCTACTGTTTAATAGTTCACATTGAGACACAGTCTCCAACATTACAACATACAGCTGTTGGGAGTCTTTCATTACCCGTCCCTAAAGGAGGAGCCTATCCGACGCTAACTTGGATACACGGCTGCCGCAGATGCCGCAGCCTTCTCTATACCGCCAAGCCAGGACACTCGCCTTGGACCGGTAACTATTCTCTGGAACGGTAACTATTTTCTGGCATTGCCAGATCTAACAACTTATTTATCCGGCCCAGTTTATAGACAAACTCAATCATTCTACTGGTCGTATACATCTCATCTGGTTCTCCCTTAAAAACAGCAATCTCACAGCAATAGTACCATCAGTTGTCACTCAATATTCCAGCATTAGCTTGGACTTGCGATACATCATAATACAATTTTCATATTGGCTGGACAATTTGTTCCAAGTGATTTGTTACAAGGACGGTGTGTGGTATATACTCTGTAACAACATTGCTACAGATTGTTTGGGGGGATTATTTCAACTACTTCAGTATAATACATGTAATCAAGTACTGGTTTGGGTGCTTTAAATAGAGTCCGTCTAGCAATTTGTGGCTTTTTCTAATCTTGTTTTTAATGAGTTCTACTAACTGTTTATTTATTTTTCATCTTGACTGTTAAGATAAGCATCATAATAAAAACTGTTATACTTTTTAATAATAGATCTCCTAGCGCTCTTTTCTTTATTGTTTTGTTTTTTAAAAGGAGTGGTCTCCCTTGAGGTAGCAGCTGGAGATTTATTTAGGGTGTATGTATATATCCACACAGCGCTGATTTTCTTAGCTTTGGTTTTTTACATCCTTTACAGACATAGTACTAGATCCAGACTTAAGTTAGGGTTAGTTGCCATATGTAACTGCCTAACCCAGCCCCTACTGTACAATATAAATGCCTCCCTTCACTTACAATGTGTATTTTCAGCTTGCATAGGGATGACAAGCCCCCTCGTATGTAGTTATGAACATGTTACGTATGATCAGAGTTACGATGCGTAACATTTGCCGCGAACATGCGCAGTACGTTCCAACAGCCAAATTTACGCATGCAGTATGCGTAAATTCGCTGCCGTACTTAAGTTTGGATCTGGCCGATAGATGGCAAGTAGGAATTTGTGTACTTAAGAACTTTAGGTTTAAAATTAGCAAGAAAAGTGTCTGGCTTCTGCATCAGAAACAGTTTTCAGTAGAGCCCCAAATGTCCTTGTCCTTTAGTACTGGATCTAGGCACCAAGGTGTCTTCCAAAGTGCTTTACTGTTACACATCTGAAGACAGGAAGAAAAACTGGCCGAGTGGGGGTATCTGCTAGGTCTAAGATATAACTTCCTCCCTGCTTTCTCTGAATCACAGGATTGATGTGGTCTGTACATGCAGCTGAAATACACAGCAGCAAACCCAGTCATGCTTCCCATATTTCTGTGACTATTCATCCAGGACGTCTTTGTCCATAAACGGTTGACCACATTTCTCTTGTCACATTTTTAACACAGAGAACTGTTCTGTTTATGTAGAATATGCTTCATCCCGCTCTGTGACCAGGTATCTGTGGGCTACCTGTGCACATGATTATAATTTAAATCAGTTCTTAAAAGAATGGCAGACTTGACCACACATTATCAATGTAAAAATGACAGCCTCTTTAAGAATATGTGGACAAACATGGGAACAGTTTTTCCCATTTCACTTATCTGTTTTTGTGTTACAGGTGACTGATATCTTATGAAAAACATCTCTTATTTTATGAACTATGACCATGAATGTCTTTCTACCTGTATAGAGCCTATGGTGTGTTTTTATACTGATGCAAACATTCACACAATTTACAAAAATGCTTTGGACATATAAAAATAATACTAAGAACACATTAACTGAAGATAAAATATGTATTTTGTTTATTTTCAAATACCCGTGTGCAAATACTTAATATGGCTTCTGCAATTACATTTATTTTCCTTTTCTTTTTTTTAACAAAGTTGAAATCAGAAATACTTAAAAATGAACATCAATAATATTGCTTTGTATAAAAATATATTTTATCATAAAAACATGTTTCTGTTATGGTTTATAGAAGGTGTTCCAGCTATGCATTTCAATGGAAACAAAACCTTAAATATTTAATTTTCAAGTATGAAACATGGAGATAAAATACATTGTTCAGTGTTAACATGATATTACATTCCAGCTCATGTAAAAAAGAAGAAATGTTGAGAGCTGAGCACATGTAGCAGCCATACGTGTTATTACTCCTGACATTCAAAATCAGACAATGATGAGCAGTAGGGACTATCAGAAAAAAGATATGTATGTCTTTCTTTCTCTTTCTTTCTCTTTCTTTCTCTTTCTTTCTCTTTCTTTCTCTTTCTTTCTCTTTCTTTCTCTTTCTTTCTCTTTCTTTCTCTTTCTTTCTCTTTCTTTCTCTTTCTTTCTCTTTCTTTCTCTTTCTTTCTCTTTCTTTCTCTTTCTTTCTCTTTCTTTCTCTTTCTTTCTCTTTCTTTCTCTTTCTTTCTCTTTCTTTCTCTTTCTTTCTCTTTCTTTCTCTTTCTTTCTCTTTCTTTCTCTTTCTTTCTCTTTCTTTCTCTTTCTTTCTCTTTCTTTCTCTTTCTTTCTCTTTCTTTCTCTTTCTTTCTCTTTCTTTCTCTTTCTTTCTCTTTCTTTCTCTTTCTTTCTCTTTCTTTCTCTTTCTTTCTCTTTCTTTCTCTTTCTTTCTCTTTCTTTCTCTTTCTTTCTCTTTCTTTCTCTTTCTTTCTCTTTCTTTCTCTTTCTTTCTCTTTCTTTCTCTTTCTTTCTCTTTCTTTCTCTTTCTTTCTCTTTCTTTCTCTTTCTTTCTCTTTCTTTCTCTTTCTTTCTCTTTCTTTCTCTTTCTTTCTCTTTCTTTCTCTTTCTTTCTCTTTCTTTCTCTTTCTTTCTCTTTCTTTCTCTTTCTTTCTCTTTCTTTCTCTTTCTTTCTTTCTTTCTCTTTCTTTCTTTCTTATTTATTTGCATCTTCTTTTGGTAACTTTTGTGCGCAACAGTCTACAAGGATTTCCCGATGGCTCTTGTGCTGGTCCTCGTTTCTCCAGACCCTGTTGTCCTCTACTCTTTTTTGCAAGCTTCGTCATTCTCAGGATGACGATCCTACTGTAAAAACCAAGACTTGCCTATCTCCTCCTTTGTGAGCAGCTGCAGGCTCCTTCTGTCCTGCTGTCAGGACATCTTCTGTTCAAATCAGAAGAGAGGAATCGTGACGATCCTGACAGCTCTGCAGAAGAAACTCCAGCAGGACTCACAAGACTGGCACGTTGGGCTGATGATCCTACAAAATATAGAATTTCTATATTTTGTTTTAAATGGACCAATATGAATCCCCCTCCTTTTATATCAAATAATCGCCCTTGGTATGCTTTTCTATCAATCAATTTTCAATCTAGCAATTTTTTTAAAGTTTTATCAATTTATCCAATTTTATAAAAAAATTTCAATTCAATTTTCAATTGGTCAATATATATTTTAAGTATACTTCAACTGGATCCATAATTCAAACACAGGATCCCCCATTGAGTCTTCTGAAACTGCCTAATATTGCTTTCCGTGCGGAAATCAGCCTCCACAAGGGGGGCAGGGTCACACACCATGTGTACAGGATTTGCCTGGTGGGTGTGCTTAGCCATTTAAATCGTACAGTAAGGGCTGGATGTAGCCCTTACATACAGTCAGGGCCGCCATCATGGGATTGTATTTCTCCGGACTAGTCCCTGGCAGGTTGTACAACAGAGTTCAGATGTACAGTGAGAAATTACTATGCATCAGCCTTTGGTAATTTGCTTCTGAAGGTCCATGGCTCTCCACCCTATATGTGATGTCCTCCAAAATATCTGGAGGTGGTCCTGCTTTGATCCTATATTCCGCATGCCCAGTTGCGTACAGAATGTTTAAGGTTGCACACAGGGCACGGATCCACTGTTAGCAAGAAGGAGAGCAGGGGGAGTGCTCCTCCAGTGTGCGGTATTGTGAATCAGAATTTTTGTACTTTAGCCTCTCTTGTCCCCTGTTATGATGTAGTTTGGATTATACCGATACTTGCTTAGTGAGTATCTCGCATGGCATGCTCAGATGCTATCAGCAAAATATGTCTGGAAATTAATTTGAAGTGTTGCCAATTTCACGGTGCAGCATAAAATTCTATGGACTCTATAAAACAATAGATAAAGATAATAATTATAATAAAAAAACACGTTATGATTATAGTAGAGAAATGCTCTCTTACTTCAGATTCTTGGGAAAATATAGACCTGGGCATCCAAATCTTCTTTCTATAAGTGATTTACAACTTGAATAAAATACAACTATCCAAAAGGCCACAAATTACTTTTATTCTTGGTAATAACATTAGCATACAATAAAACTGTGGCCCTATTGCCTCCTTGTTTCCTATCACTGTTGTGGGGTTCTGTAAACTGTAAATGTACGTCTAAGCATTGTGTTTGTGATGTAGCTAATATCACATTAACATGTTATAACAAGGAGGTCTGCTGCACATTTAACATCCATGTTATTGGAGAAAATGCTCAGTAAGCAGCCTGGTCAGATTGAGATCTGTAATACATAATTTGTTCTGACATAGCTGATTTTATTTTAATTAAGAATTGTGTTATAGGGAACTAGAACAGAAGCTTTAGCTGCATTAGCAAACTCTTTTTATAGTGTTTGCTACAAGTATAATTGCCAAACCCCCCAAAAAATAAACAGAAATTCAATTTATCATATGGTTTGTGCTTGTTCTCTAAATATTTGTCACTATGGACCGGATCCAGACTGCAGCATAACAGCCGAATTCTGCAAGTTAAATGCGGAATTTGGCTGTTTTACTGGAAATGTGTCATTATCTGGTACTTTTCACTGCACCTTATGTCTTTTTTTTTTTTTAACCTTTGCTGATCACGACTTTCTTTTAGTTCCCTGCACTTCCTGATTTTCACTCAGGCATTATTCCACAGGTGTGGCTCATTCCCATGCTGGAACAAACCCATCACTGACATCTTTTCCCTGTCAGAGCAACAGGTAATCATAGCCTGCTGACTGGTGTGCTTAAGTTTGCTCTTGTGTTTTGGTTCTTGGTTGTGTCTCCAGTCCTCAATTACAGGTTTCTACTCTCTGTTCCTGTACTCCTGTGTCTCAGGTTCCAGAACTTGGAACTGATCCACAGCCCACACATTTTCCATGTGTTCGGGGGTGTTTAAATCTGCAAACTTCCCGCACACTCCCCTCTGTCGTGCATAATAAGTGTGACTTCCGCTGCCATAAGGCAGCCTTAAGTCACACTTGCAGATCAGCGATCCGTCCGACCTCTTTGGAATGGAGTTCCATACGATAAGAGATACACACACACACGTGCCCTCCGGTCCAAACAGCTCACTTATGCACTTTGTGTGCTTAAGTGGGCAAACGGACGGACCTGTGGATCTGGTCCTGTGTCTCCAGTGACTATTTTCTTCAGCTTCCTGCTGTTCATTATAGCAACCAGTCTCTGTAACCCCTCCAACTCTGCCTATCTGTACTACTTCTGCATCCCTCAGATCCTTTTCACCATCTTGGTGTCTGTGCACTTGTCCAGAGGGCCATGACCTGCAACTTGCCTGCAGCCAAGACCATCCTCACCAACAGGGGCGCTGGTGAACACCAGGCTTGTGGTTAGGCTCTGCGTCTCTCGTCTGGTGTAGATGCCAGATGTTTCTTATGCGATCTCCAGGCGTACAGAATTTAGTTCCATACATCTGGAGATCCATCCGACAGGGCAGTGCATCCCCCCTCCACTCACCCACTCCACCCACTAACTGTGAAAATCAGTGGTTGTATGGGCTGCTGATCCGCATGGGTGACTTAAGGTTGCCTTATAGCAGCATAAATCACCTTAAGTCTGCACAATAGAAGGGAGAGACAGGGAAGTTCACTCCTCTCTTCCGTGCGGACTGCCTGACTTCCATGTGTGCGGTAAATGCATGGAGGTCAGTATCCGGTCCTATCTTATGTGATGGCAAAGAAAAGAAAATAATAGAGCTGCATGTAATCCAGAACCAATAAAATGAACTCTCCAGACTTTTCAAGAAGTCTTTTATGTTCATATTTGAAAAAAAAAAGGATAAAAAATTAACCCAGCAGACAACGCCAAGTAAGGTCAGCAGATGAAGTCACACACTGCTCCATACATGACATAATGTAAACCCAAATGACCTAGATAATTATCTGAAATGTTGGCATACAAATACACAAACACGAGGAGCAAACTGCTAGCAAATATGGCAGCAATCACTGTCCAACAAATCTATTTTCCAAATATAATATTCCCAATAATTCCTAAAATGAAATTGCAATGCAGAAAGTCCACAATGCTACAGGAGCTAGAGAAGCTTCCCATTGTATGTCTGGTACCTGAAGGCAATATAAAATAATGAAGTTATGCAATTGTGTTCCTGTGATCTGGGTCATCCAAATATTTATCTTGCATTTACAATATCCTGTAATTCTGAATTGCTTGCAAAATGTATACGTTGCTTTATTTGATAGAGCAGCAGGCAGACAGGTGTCTGGGTTGTGTTAAGTATTTTATTGTTATTTGACAGTGACTGATGTCTTTATTGTCGATTGCTCCTCACCAATGTATAGTTTTTAATGAAGCCATTAGCTCAGCAGTGGCGACGAAAAAATACAAAATCACCATTATTTCAAAACCATTAAGTTGTAATCTGGCAGGTTTTAACTTTATTCAAAACGACACCTTGTTTTTAAAAGCTTTTGTGACGGTCTTTTTGAAGATATATTAGTTCATTAATACTGTAGTGGATATGACAGAGACACTGTTGGAATGTTAATCAGAAGTAAGCATTATACTTTTAGTTTTGCTTACTTTGCTGTTATAGGAAGATGTGTATTTATATATTATGGGTCTTGGTTGAATGAGCTCTTCTAATGTCTTATTAACGGCTGTCATACAATCTGTTTTATTACCGCTCTATTTTGTATCACCTATGTGTATATAGAAGTTAATTAATTTGTGTAGATGAGGTGCTTAGTATTTACACAAGAGAAGAAATAGCATTTATTTACTACACGGAATAAAAGTCACATACCTGAGATACATTTCAGTTTTTTGCAATCAAAATATTATTGAAGGAATAAATACCAAGGATATGGTTTAACAATTAAATGTGAGATCACATGGAATAAATATAGTTAATAGGATGTTAATCTTGGTTAGACATTATAAAATATAACCTAAATCTAGTCATCTGCCAGCTGGGAGGACCATGCGAGTTTCTCCATTTTTGGAGAGTACGAGCTGGATCCACATCAAGAAATGTGGTCATTTCAATACAGCTCAAGCATACACATAATGCTTCAGAATCCAGGCTGAAAGCCTTTCTGCTGGTGGTTGGGATGAGCCGCTATGCGCACCAGTGTATACTCGTGGTGGGATGTATTTTAAATCAAACAGTGAGGGCTTGGTTTAACCCCTAGCTATGATCCTTGTTTACGCACCAGTCCCATTTTCTGTGGAGCCGGTGCGTAAGTTTTTAGGTAGGGTCCTGGGTTTGGAAGTCCCCTATTTGCAAGGGTCACATACGGAACTTAAGATTGCACAATGATTCATTGTCAGAACTTTACTGTCACTGTGAACATCCCGACATCCCGACGCTAATGACAGCTCTGCTGTCATTGGGGTATATTTAAACCCTTGGGCAGCCTGTAAAATCCTGTTTCCATGGTGACCAAATAACGTTTGGTCACCATGGAAACAGGATTTTGCAGGCTGCCCGAGGGTATAAATATACCCCAATGACAGCAGAGCTGGCATTAGCGTCGGGATGTCCTGCGGTGCAGGACATGAGTTTCGTCGGGCCATAGGGTTTTCTATTTTTCAAAGACCTCCCCCACGGATTAAAAGCTTGGAAGATGGGATCCAATTTGAGATGGTAAGTACTTCTTTTTATTTATAATTTTAATGCTATTTTTTTATTCATTTATTTTATGTATTTTATAATTAGCGGTAATTTTTTTTTTTTATTACTTGGGATATTAAATAATCATTGTTTATTTATATGGGGGCATTAAATGTTAAGTTTATTTTAATGGTAGGGGCCGGCCCTTAATTTTATTTAGTAGCTAGGAGGTGTATTAATTTGTGTTTTATTGTAACGGATGACAGGGCATGCTGGCACTTGTGGTTCTCCAAGCGCTGGCATGCCCTGCCATCCTTGGGCATGCTGATGATTGTAACACTACAAGCATCAGCATGCCCTGCCGCATTAAAGCCACTAAAACTCGGAAAATTCAGTGGCGATGTGAAAGCATCCGTCTTTTTTTCTTCTGACCCGGCATCTCCTCTCGGAAAAACCCGGGTTGAAAAACCCAGGTTTTTCCGAGTTCGTGATGTGAAAGCGGTATCAGAGATGCACTTACACCTTTTTTTAGGTGCAAGTGTACAGCTCGGCTAAACCATTTTTCAAAGTAAGGGGTGTTAATTCATTAAAACATTTTTGCATGCAGGGAAAATACATTACTTTTACACATAGAACTAAAATACTGCATAGCTTTATGTTTACTCTATAAAATAGAGTTGAGCTAAGAAACTTCACCTCCTAATTTTAATTCTGGTTTTCAATTTAAATCTGCCTCTCCTTGCAATTCAACATGACATGGCTCAGGTCTACACTTGCACCTAAAAAAAGGTGGACATGCAACTCAGAATCAGCCCCCCTCCCATCAGCAGAAAATCCATGCAATTATTCAATTATTTTATTAGCAGAATTCTCTGCAAGTGTTTTGTACCTTGCTATCAGGTAGGTGATATGAATATTGGCAGATATCCCTGAGGGTGTCTTTAAATAATTCCTGGATTTGTATGATGCAATAGATAATTTGCCATGTAATTAATTTTTGATGGAAGATTGCCACTGATGCTTTAAGTCTGTGGTCATTTGTCAACAATGCTAAACAAGCTGAATAAAGTCTATCTTCTTAGCTTATAGGTGCAAACTATTTTTGCAACTATAGAAGTTGTGGCACATCAGAAGTGCTGGTATATTTTTAATGGACAGACAAGGATGGTTTTGAAATGTTATTGCTAATGTTAATTGGGCAAAGTAAAAATTTGTGGTGGCATAGACAATTAGAACTGGTTTTATGGACAATTAGAACTGGTTTTATGGACAATTAGAACTGGTTTTAGAACTGGTTTTATGGACAATTTAAACTGATGTTATTTAGGATATTTAGAAGTGGTGGAATGGATATTTAGAAGTGGTGGCATGGACATTTAGAGGTGGTGACATGGACATTTAGAAGAGGTGACTTAAACATTTAGAAGGGGTGGTATGGACATTTAGAAGTTGTGACATGGACAATTAGAAGGTGTGGTATGGTCATTTAGAATTGGAGGCTTGGAGATTTAGAATTGGTGGTATGGAAACTTAGAACATAATAAAAGTGAATGGAGTCATATAGCTTTTCAATTAAGCCAGTGGGAGAAGTTATGGTCTGGCATACTACTTTATACCCGCCACACTTCGAGCACTGGTTTCAACAGCATTTTTAAATTGAATATTAGATGGCATTCTGCCTATCTTTCATATAACAACCATTGGCTAACTTAAAAACATGAGTATATATTTTGTAAGCTAAGTAAGTAATGCTCAAGTGTATATTTATACCATAGTTGTCATTAATGCAAATTACTGGTTGAAGTTCCACCACTTGCCCATAGTGGGATAGATCCAGACCGTCTTATGGACGTGCGTGGTCTATAGTTACTCCAGTGCACGCCCCCTGCACTCCCTGCTTATGGTAGTAAAATCTGGACACTTACTTACGTCCGCAGACCTTGTTATAACGGGTCTTCTTCCATCCCGCTCCCTAATTTAAATGCCTATCTCCGCCTATGTGGCGGCGATACGGCATTCGTAAATCGCTGGCCGGCCCCTTTAACGTACCGACCCCTTTAACGTATCGTTGCGTGCGCAGGCGACACTCTAGCGTAGCTATGATGTGTGCATGCGCACATCATAGCTGCCATTGGAAGTACGCATGCACAGTGCATAGTCCAGCTGGCGGCCGTAGCCCAGGATCTGGGCCAGTGTTACTAAGGATAAGGCGAAGCTTGATGACTCAAATGATATCTTAAGCCCCGTCCAGTCTTAATGACGGTATAAATCTCAGCAGTGCTAGACAGGGGATGATACTTTTGGTGGTGATTAAATAACATAATCAAATCAAAGATTTTCCTTATATCCTGTGATTTAGCATTGGTTGAATTTCAGGAGTCTCCCGGATATTGCAGGAAAGTCAGCAACTGTGCTTTATACAGTGTGTTTGCTGGGGTTGTAAAAATTGTGATTGCTATAGGGTATTTAGTTTCTAAAAAACACCTCTGCCTAATCTTCAGATAAATCATGTATCCTTGTAGCTTTCTATTCTTTCTGCCGTAGGGTTGGGGACACTATACTAGCAATATTGACTATTGAAAAAAATAATGACTTAAATAGCCCCACACTGATGATCAGTTTTATGAAGTCACTAAGGACTCGGTCACCATTAATATGTGCGCTGTCAAAATCATACAACTGCATGAGTGACCTATAACATTCATAATATCGCTGACTTCTAAGGCTACACTTAGCTAAACAGCCCAAAAACACAAATAACATACATAAAACTATCTTTTATTTTTATTATGTTTTTATTTTCTTTTATTCTGTGTTACATTGCTCATTTTACCGATCCAGGTTACAGTTCTGTATCACCATATATATGAAATGTCTGTAGTGATTTAATCAATAACACGATGGAAAGGCATAAATAACTGCTTCAGTGAGTATAAAACCAAGCAAAAAGTAACAAGATCAATTTTATTGAAGATATTAAGGTTACGTTATGAATGCAACCTAAAGCTGTATATAGTACTAAATATCGATTCTGAATCATTAACTTTTCATTATTGCCTAGTTACAATACTGAACAGGAACATGTTCACTGGAGCATGACAGCAAAAAGTCATAGTGCTATATGGTTTGTAGGTAGTTTATGTGGTTTATTTGTCTTGTCTTGCTGGTGTCTGTAAATGTTAAAGCAGTAGTTACAAAATAATATCTGTCTGTCTGTCTATCTATCTATCTATCTATCTATCTATCTATCTATCTATCTATCTATCTATCTATCTATCTATCTTGCTCAGGATAGGATGCTTAACTTCTGCGGGCCCAGCCTGACTTCCAATCAGTGCGCTGTGCGCAGTGAATGGAACTCCGCCCCCCCCCCCCAACCCCCTGCCTCTCCGCCCTCACGC
>WWET01000613.1:249029-264237 GCA_011038615.1 Limnodynastes dumerilii
ATACATATACATACATATTCCAGTGGTCTCCCTATACCATCTCCCATTTTTACCTAAAAACGGTTTTTATCTCATGAAAACAAAGGCATCGCCATTTTGTAAATGGAGCCTAATAGGCCCTTAGTGTTGGCTACCTGCCATTATACAGGGCTAATTCTTAGTAGAATAATGTTTTAAAAATAGCCACACAGCTTTAAGCTGCATATAATGTCATTTGTTAAGCCTATAATTATTAATAAAATGTACAATTGGCTATGTGTAGTGACCTCTAGCATGTAGAGAGTAATTAGGTTTGAGAAGTCTGGTTGGAAATGTCTTATAAGCTGATGCTGTGAACTGTTTATATGCTGTTGCCTAGCAAACAACGGAAAATCTTTGAGAGAATGCCATTGAATACAATGCAACTTGAGAACATTTTGAAATGACGTTTTGACGTCTTAGTAGTTGTCCCTTGGTTTCTTTGCTATGCCATATAAAGTGTATACACTAGGACCAGTTTGTGTTATAATTCAATAAACTTACTAGCATGTGCTTGAATTACTTTGAGGTCAGACACAGGGAACACTCTAGATAAGGCCAAGAAATCTGTGACTCCAATTCTGTGGGAAGCAACCGGCTTTTTTATGTTGTGGAACGAGCGTCAGAGCTTAAATGTGGGAGACAGGTCCTTATGGCCACCAGGTTTTTGTAGCCATTTCACTAGAGGACAGGGAAAGATGCAGGGAGAGGGCTTGCTCTCACGTGAGTAGACAAACACAGTTCCACCATGCTGCATCTTTGGTCATAGTCTTCTAGGTCCCTCAAGTTCCTCACTGAGGCCCAGATCCAGACTCCCGCACGCTTTCCATACGTGCAGGGGTCTGTATGTCCGAGAGAGAGAGGGGAGTGTAATCTACTCTCTCTTATGGCAGCTCACACGGCCATAAGCCTGCCTTAAGTCAATCATGCGGATCAGTCTGTACAATCTCTGATCTATACAAATGTGGGAGCCCCCTCCCATACTGTAAAATTAGCATGCTTCCCCCCACTCACTTCAGTGGGCAGAGGGGAAGTACAGCCCATTTCCTAGGAAATGGGCTCATATGGAACAGAGTTCTGTACGATACTTGCTACGTTAGTGTTACTATTGTAACACTAGCATAACATCTGGATGGTGCATGTGCCTTCTAGTCAAATCAGGCCACTTACGTACCTTGCGTGTGTAAGTGGCCTGCCGTTCTCAGCTCTGGACCCGGTCCTATATTGGAAAGAAAAGACCTAATGATAACTAATGACAAATGGATCGTTGATGAAGATAATGTAGCAGTTGAAAGTGAAAGTTTTTATGTGAAGTTTTGCAAGAACAACTTTGACTATTATTTAAGGGTTTTTATTTTTGGTTTACTGTTTACATGGAGATCTTCTGTTTTTCTTAGAGCTATAACATATTACTGAGATTTTTTCTGAAGTTTGAAACCATTTCTACTAGTCTTTGTAGAAAAGGTTATTTACGTGCACCTATTGCATTGGGTGACAACCTCTTTGTAACATCGGGCCTGATCCAGACCTACGATGTAGCGCTGAGCGTACTAACATTCATTGTAACATTGTGAGACTCCCCCTGACACTCCCCCTGCCCCATCATATTTACCCTCGCTTACGCCAGCTGAAGGCTACCCTAACTTCAGCCGGCGTAAACGAGTTAAGCAAACGCCGCCCTTCCAGCCTCATTACCCTGCCCCCCCGCCTTTCTGCACTAAACTTTGCGTAGTAAGCCGTTACTATGCTGTAACTACGGACGCCGATCCACGATCGGGTGTTTCCATAGTTACGCTGGCAACATCTGCCCAGCGCATGCGCAGGTTGACTTTTACGTTTACGCTTACGCCCACCGTAGTTACTACGGCGGTCATAGGTCTGGATCAAGCCCATCATTCCAGCATTTGTTTTACCATAAAGCCATGGGTTGCATTATCAAATGCATTGCCAGTAAAATTATGTTTTCTAGTCTTTAAGTCGCTGATCCAAACTTAGAAGTAATGGACGAGTAATGGGCCAGGGATGTGGGTTGCCTCACACCCCTGGTCTATTACTTCTTTCCAAAAGAGCCAATCTCTCTCGGCCATTTCCATTGCTTTTGCCTGGCAGAGCAAAATACTTCTATAATGGAAGACTGTATCTGGAGGAAGCAGATATGTAACGCAAGTGCGGTGTGTGTGAACATGCAAAACGTGTCCGATTCTTGCTCCTTGCAAACTGAAAACGTCTAGAATTTAGAGTTAAACTACAAAACATCACCTCCCAACTCATTCTGTTTGCACATTTTATATTTCCTTCCTCCTGCAGTCAATATGGTTTGGCCAAGCTCTCCTTTTTATTGCGGTTACTCTTGGCTCTGGGCAGGCTCTTATGTCTAATGTAAGATCAAAGTATTTTTATGCATTGTGTATTGTAACCACTAAAAGTGCTATAGGATAAACAGTGTGGACATCAGATTGGAATTTTAAGGGATCATTTCTTTGCACTGATGATTTTCCAATTTTAATAAAACAAACACCTACAAGTCAATGTGCAACTGACCCAGAACTGATATGGATATACGCCTTACTATTCATTAAAGATGGCCTTTACTACCTCTACTAACCACTGTAAAATGGAAGCATTACGATGCTTTAAACAACATCCGTACAATTTGTCAAGATCATTGTTTTTTATCAAATTGCATAAAGTAATGGCATAAATTCAGAAGCCTGATAGCTGGAGATGTTTTGTAGTGCGTAAAAAAAAAAAAAAAAAAGCTTGAGGGGAAAATGAGGAAAGTGGACTGCGATCCTTTCTTGTTTCTATAGAAACCAGGAGTGATCAGCGTGAGAAGGAATTTCTTTCTAGTGTTCGTTTGAGAGAGCAGCTTGGTTCATACCAAGGCTAATGTAGAAGCCCTCAGTAGCTGGATATTGTGTGTTCACGTCTGCATGATACCAGTTTAGTAAGGGGATAACATATAGCTGGGAGAATCTGCTTCCCAGTGCACTGGATGGGAAGGTGTTTTGTCTGTAGAGCAGCTGCCTCCAGCAGGGACTAAACCTCCAGAGAAGACACAATCCTATGAATCAAGCATCTGGCTGTAAGAGGAGCTGCATGGATGGAATCTTTAAACTATGAACAACAGATCAAATGCAATGCAGTCATATGTTAAAATGAGTGTAAACAATAATAATAATAATAATAATAATTAATAAATTAATCATTGAGAAGGTCCCTTAATTAAATTTTTAATGAGGGATGATACCAGCAGCAATCAATGTGTTTAAATTTAATTGTTGCATCAAGAACACCAAATATTGAATATATTATTTACCCATTTTTAATGAACATTTACCGAGAGGATTGTTTTGTTTTTGTTTCTGTCTTTTTTTTTCTTTATTTATGATTCATTTGTGAACAGATCTACGATTAACAGATGCATTAGGGGTCCGCAGTCTTCGGCACACGATATCTATGAATCCATGAGATTGCTTCACTAACCACTCGCTTTGCCCCAAATGGACTTTCGGTTGCCATCCCCTACCTTAACTTTCCTAACATAAAATGGTGCCAGGTGTTGATCGGTAGGCAGCGTGTCCGCATACCTATAGTGTATATTGTAATACCAAGTCACAGGTCTGGCCCTGCACTCTGATTATTTTTAAGGTTTGGATTTTACATTGTTACAATGTCAGGCTTGTATATGGAAATACGCCAATGTCAGATTTTTACTGACCAGCTTTTTTTTTTTTTACTAACGGAGGAAAATTTGAGTCTGCTCTTATTTGTCGTAAATTGAACAATCTTATATGACAGGTCTATAGCCATAAAGATGTTCTACTCATTTTATCAATTGCGCTGAATAGGTGATTTCATGCTTCTTTGACTACTGAATATTGATTTTTATTTTTTTTTGCAAGGCTTGTGTAATTCTTAATATTGCCATTTCTTCTGACATCCTGTGAGCCATAACATAGGTCAGTATCAGACGAGCAGGGCAGACACTTTGCAAGGACATCATCATGTTCGAGATACAGGATGAATTAGATATTGCAAGATTACATTTTTCACTCCACCCGGGGTGCAAGTTCATTGCACAGAACTGAATCATTCGTTGGGAGCTCATTTTATTTATTTCCTATATAGTCATCTGCTGGAGTGTGAATCCCGTCCCAAACACTCCGTCATTAATCCACATTGTGGCGATGCAGCGTGTCATACTGAAAATACAGTTGTTAAGTATTAATTTATGTGGCTTTTAATAAGAGATGATTTTTTTCTGACAGTGACTCTCTGGCAGATATAATAAATCACAAGGTTAAAAGCTCTTGGTTATGTATTTATAATTTATTCTAGCGTTGGATTTTGATTTGCAGCAGAAAACAGATCTGTGGGTTTTTTTTTTGGACTGAGTGAAAATGATTATTACATATAAACCATAATATGGTTTTATCATATTTAATGTTTGGATGTGTAAAGTATTAGAGCTATGATTAAATAATTAAACAGATTGTGGAGTGTGTGTGTGTGTGTGGGGGGGGTTGGAAGCTGCTGGATTTAAAGTGAACAAAATTTAGCTACTGTCTGCAGAATCATCTGAAATACCATTTGCAATCAGCGTTGTCCCGATGTCAGAGGAAAATTTTCAGTGTGTGTGCTGTCCAGACCTTCAGTTTAATGATTCCCATTCATTTGCCTGCTGTAGTCCTTTCTTTGTGGGTTTGCATATCATATCTTTTGCCTGTTCGACTTTTTAAATCATGACTAAGGGCTAGATTTACTAAGCCGTGGGAAAGGAAAAGTGTAGATGCTGCCCATAGCAACCAATCAGATTTTAGCGTTCATATTTCTATTACATACTAGAAATTGTCCGCTAGAATCTGATTGGTTGCTATGGGCAACATCTCCACTTTGTCTTTCCCGCAGCTTAGTAAATCTGGCTCTAAATGTGCTTTGCAATATCATATTGTTAGTACTAGTGTCATTATGTACCCAGCTTAATTCTCTCTTACCGTTACCTTATTCTCTATAATAGAAATCAGACATTTAGGACCGGATTCACAACTCCGTATTTTTTAAGTTACGTGCCTATTTATAAGTTCAGTGCTAATGCAAACGCGTAGTAAATATTTTACGCTATCTACATAGAGTTCCACTACGTAGATTGTGTACATCCGGTCTTTATATATACACACACACACACACACACACACACAAAATAAATCAGACCCTCTCTCCACATGTTTCCATTCAGTGAATGGTTGTCAGCACTTTGATTGGTGGATAGCTCCAGCCATCCACCAACTGGAATTCTTACAGCCATTTACTGGCTGGCTGTTGGCTGAAAGGCAGGTAGAATACTGCCCACAATCCACAACCTCTGCATCTTGCTTTGCCTTCCTCTTAGCTGGCAGCCTGGTGCACAAAGCAAGCAGCCACAGACTACATGAAGAACCGGATTCACAGATCCGAATTTGCTACTTTTTATGTGCGTATTTTTAAGTACGTTTGAACTGCACATGCGTAGTAATATTTTTTTACGCAATCTACGCTGGATTTAGGCACGGAAGTCCATTACGCCTGGATTTCTAAATCGAACTTAGTGACATACATACGGAAGGGCGTGGTTGAATTCTGTACGTGTGAAGTTATGTGAAAGTGGGCAGGGGGGCATTTAAATGGCCTTTTCAGGGCGCAATTAGTAATGTGCTCACGTACGTAAGTTACTTACACACGTAACTACACACGTAGAGTTAAGGTTGCCCTATAGACGCATAAGTCACCAAAAAAACGTCTGTGTGAGTGTCATGGGTGTTGCCTTGCCACGTACGTGCGTATATTTGCGTACTTTATGCACACGCATCTGTGAACACGGCCTGAAGTGTGCAGCCCAAAAGCAACAGCCCCAGGAAAAGATGCCATCCCCCCTACCCCCGGCCCAGCCTGCCCCTGTGTGTAGTTGTGTTCCCAAGATAGTGAATTCTTCATTAGCTCCTAAACAGGCAGTTTTGACTGTTTAGTAATATATTTTTTAGTGACTTATCCATCTAGAATGGTGTTATCGATATTATTGCAGAAAACAATAGTTCTCACAGAGTGACATCCCTACAACATAACAAGTAAGATTTAGTCTAGAAGACTTGCATTAGTGCCTTTGACACAGAACATTTCCAATCTCATGTGGTAACTGATAAAAATATGACAGCTGACCTTCTGATGAGACTGGCTATACACGTTGCAGAGCTACATATGAGAAGCTAGAGACTAGCTGTATCTAGGTGATCAACATTTATATGTGTGTTATTTCAGGGCCAATATAACTACTCCTATGGTTAAGCTCTTATTTACTAGTTCATTACTACACATCAATATATCACACCAACAGGTGCCATCCCAGTCGGGCACATTTCAGTCTGAGCAAGTAAATATTGTAAAGTGCTTTGTAATTCTCTATTCCACATATTAAAATCAAAACATGTTAGTTCTCAGCGGCTGTATCCGGATCTCATTTTCTAGTTATTCCTTTGTTGAAGGAAATCAGTATCCCTCTCCACACTTGTAATTTTTCTACTGTCTCAACAAAGTCTCTGTTGATTTGCTTTGTGATTGATACCGCATTTTATTTGTCAGTGCAGAAAACATTTTGTGATTGAAGTGCAGACTGATGATGTATTTACTGGCCCCTAAAAGTGTTATAGGAGAAAATAAATTAATAAAACATTACTAGTGCAGCGCTGTCCTCCAAGCTGAGATTTCCCATCTATCTGCCTAGCTGAAAGCAAACAATTCGGAACGCATATCCTTCTTTTCCTGAAGGCTGCAGGCTTTTTCATTCATTCAATTAAATGGTTTGTTATTAATATTGCTGTTGTTATTATACACATGTGATGTTAAACATTGCTTGCGGTAATAAACTCGGTATGTATATTGAACATTAGTGTGTGATAAGGAATAACATGCTGCAATGTTAGCATTTGGTACTATAATAATGAAAACCCAATATATTAGTGATCCCAGAGTACGTCATTTAGTGATGATTCTGCTAGAATGCAGGGCTTGCTATGAGAAATGTATAGGTAATATAGGTAATGTTTTAGGACTGGATCTATACCCCTGTTCATCGGCCGAATACTGCACGCTGATTGCGGAATTCGGCTGATTCTCTGACAGCGTGCATGCGCACGCCAGATGTTACGGTACGGATATCAAGGTGTACGAAACTTAGTTACGGATGCCTGGAGATTCCCCTCTGCCCGCCTAAACTCCATAAGGTCCGGTTCCGGTCCTTAGTCACTTTTTAGCCATAAAGGATTCTTTACTTAAGGGGCAGTACTTGCATCTTCAGAGCCCCCTTCTGGATAGCTTTGGTAAGCGCATCATGAGGACTTTGCGCATGTATGCATTTACCATGAGGAAAAGGGACATACCTGCATCCACTGTTACGCCTCTGTGTCAATTTGCACATGCATGGTTTTAGCATGCTGGGAAAAGTACATATGTCCCAGTTTAAGCAGGTCACCCTGGCACCCTATATACAGATGTGGGCTTGCTGAGCATAAACATGTCGTGATATGGGGTGGATCAAACATTCCCATGGGTCAAACCCTTCCATCTGTTGTGTATGTGCATTGAATATCTATTGGAGAT
This sequence comes from Limnodynastes dumerilii, assembly GCA_011038615.1. NCBI lineage: Eukaryota > Metazoa > Chordata > Amphibia > Anura > Limnodynastidae > Limnodynastes > Limnodynastes dumerilii. The sequence continues at coordinate 256,680 of WWET01000613.1, forward strand.
ACAATTAATTTGTCGATGAACATTCACTGTGCATTTATGATGTTTAGCGCAGGGCTAACATTGGTCAAGCTGCATGGGTACACACCTGTATCATTCAACTTTGCGGTCTGCTTAAATTACCTCCTATTTATTAATGGACATGCTGAAAAAAATATTCCATTGTACATAAAATGTATGTATATCATATTGTAGTCACTTCAGTGTCATATCAGCTCAATGATCTATTTCAGACGAAAAGAGAGGTATACCTGAAAATTGAGTTCCAATGCGTTTAATAATGTCCTAGTTATATTAACTCTCCTAGACAGGGTTCCTAAGGTTCCTAATGAACAAATAGGTGATATCTCTGTAGCATGTCCAATAGTGCATGCTCTTCACTAACAATAGAAGAGTTGCAGAGATTAACTAAACCATGTTTGCTACATTGTGACTTTAATTCATTAAAACCCAGAAGCTACAGTATCTTTAACTACATCTTTACATACAGATGCCAAATGTTAAATGCTTCAGGCTTCCAAACTGTCAGAAGCTAATGAATGGGTTGATGGCAGCTCAGGATTTTTTTTTTCTTTTCAAGAGACCATTATAGCAGAGAAATCCCAGTTATGGCTATCCACTCACTTATGTATGCTACAAACAGCTGATATTGCTTGCTTAGAGATTCTTTACAGACTGAAATACTGGCATTTTTCGAGAACATTAACCAGCATTGCTCTCTTACAGGGGAGAAAATCATACAGAAATAGCATAGCGCTCATTTTTTTTTTCTCTTCTGTGCATTTGTTATTTAAAAGCCTAAAGTCTTTGTTTTACGAATTACACATTTTGGGGTAGATCCAGAACTCCGCTTGCAATCCATTTACTAGCGTAGCGTATTTATGTAGTATCTTCAAGACTGCATATACGCAATCTACTTAACGAAATGATACGTAGATTACGTAAAATAGTTACGATGCATGCGTAGTAGCTATTAGATGTTACGTAGATTGCGTATATGTGGTCTTTAAGACCGCATATACGCAATCTACATAACAAAACAAGACTTTGATTATGTAAAATAGTTACTACGCATGCGTAGTAGCTATTATCGGTAAATTAAGGATGTATGTGCAGTATTTCTCTGTTGTTTGCAGTTATAATCACTCCATGAGGTTGTTATGATATAAAATTCAAGATAAGATTGGTTTGTAGTGCTGTGGAGAAGGATTAAAGGCTGATTGTGGGTGGGGGTACCGATGCCAGGTAGCTGGCCGCTCACTAGAGAATATCTATGTCTAGCCAGAGCTAGGGTCGCCTGAGGTCATCCTTGTTTGTGTACAACAAACTATAATTTTATCAGCAAAAGGCTGTTGTGTGTCGTATATACACAATAAATAAACACGCGATGCAGTAAACCATATATAAGCATCCAAATATTATTGGGTCATATTGCATACACTCAATCAGAACTTAGCAGTACCTTGTATCAGACCAGTAATATATTAGTATGATGTTTTTACCATTTGTTTCATCGTTATTGACCTGATCCAGACGTAAATATGATTTTCACATGCATGAAAGTCTGCCTGTAAGAGGCTAGTGCACTCCCATGACGCTCCCCTCTTACTTGCGGATTTTAGATGACTTATATGTCCATAAACCTACCCTAACATTTCCGCATACGTTGCTGTGTGTGCAGGGTGCTCAGATGTACGGAAATGCTTAACTCAACCCGTGCTGTACAATTGAAATACGCTGCCCTCCGCTCACACTGCGTATATTTAATGTCCCTTGACATCCCTGATGTCAGAACCCAGTTCCGTACGTTCAGAGTTCTGATACATAACATCAGTTTGGCCTGCACATGCTCAATGTGCTCGCAAATCGCAACTGTTTTAATTTCTGGATTCAGTCCTGTGTCTTCCATCCAAGATGTTGGCTCGTGTGTATGCTGGCCACAATATGTGCTCTGTCGCATCTTCTTTCATACGATGAAGTATTTGTTTGACTGTGTTTTAGCGCATCAGGATACGGTAAATAGGTATGTTATATAAATTTACAAGCACTGCACACAAATATTTAAACAATTTGTTTTTATTTATATATTATGCAGATGCTATATTTATGTTTAACTATCATATAATTCGGGTAATGGCCATTGGCAGATTGGATGGGAGCAGAGCCAGAGCCTAGATATGTCAACAATTCACCTCCAGTATTACTAAACACTGCATATTGTACAGAATGTATAACATGTTATTTGCCATTCTGAGTATAATAATATAATATTTCTGCAGTGTGATGATGCATAGCTGAAAATAACACGCTCTATTAGATTAGTTCAAGTTAATTTTTAATGACAGGTTCAAGTTAAGGACAGTACACTGAGAGAGAGCAGCAAAACATTTGATACTTGCTAAAGTATTACAGGGTTCTGATGTTCTTAAAGTGGCAAAATGACAGTTTAGTTGCTGGTGATACATAGGGCAAACACACGTAGGACAAGTAGCAGAAGGTGTTTGAAGTTTATGGATCAGAGCCAGAAAATGATGCTATGCTGTGAGCTTCGAGTGTAGTTTATTGGTAGGCGGAGGTAGACCACTTCCCTTACCTATTAGGAATTCTGACAGAAGACCACTACCTTACGACGTCCACATCCCACCATTGGAAATGCTCTCAGGGCCAGATCCAGAGCTACGACCGCTAGCATATTTACGCTCGCCGTAGTCGTAAAAACGTAGTTTGCATGTTCTGCGCATGGGCACGGCAGATGGTACGACCAGAAACTCTTAACGTACTTACAAGCCTCCAATTATCAGCGTAACTATGGACGAAGGTGCGTGCCAGACATACGACACCCGTAATTATGCTTCGGAGGCGGGGTGAGGCATTTAAATCGTACAGTATGGGCTGTTCAGACATGTAAGTACGTGCAACCATCTGGCCCTCAGTGTGTAACTCTGAATCCATGCATGGTCACAAAAACAAAAGGTGGGTGTTTTCTGATCTGAGCATTCAGAAACTCCCTTTGTGAAGGTATTGATCCGGTCCTATGTTGAGTTCTGAGCAAATTCAAACCGACACTTCCTTGTTTAGAACATCTCAAAAGATGTTGGAACTGGTCCAAAGATGTATCCTTCTGTCTTCATTTTCATTGGTTCTAAAAGTCAATATATTCTAATGGTATCCAGTTGCAGGGCTGCAGTATACTCACATCAAAGTAAACAAAGCTAACCACTCCCCATGCACAACTCAACCGCCTGTGACTCCAGCACACCAATCCCACCCACATGCGATCACATGTCCCTCTGTCGGAAGCATCTTACTGCATTACGATTGGCTAGAGTGGATATGTACATATATGTGAATGGAAAATCTGATCTCTGTATCTGGGCAGGGTCTATAAAATGTATGTTATGATAATGGGCCCTTAATATTCCTAATTAGAGTAATTATTAACTAATTATGATATGTGTAAATGGTTGCAGATTTAGCAGAGGATGACATTCACCAAGTTATTTTTTTTATTTCACATATACAATATTTGACTTATGTCGTTATATTTTACTGTTCAATGTATGAAATATTCGCAATTACATTATCATTTTAGAAATCCTCCATATTTATAGGTGCATGTGACAAATTAATCTGCTAGACCCACTTTATTTGCCAGCCATCTGTTCTGTAATAGGTTCACAACATTGTAACAAATAACACACCTTATACAATAGATTGCTCATGGAATAGTAAACTAATACCCCGTTCAGATTACCATGAAAAAGCCGGGGTTTTCATGAAATTGCCGGCTTTCATGAAAACCCCGGCTTTTTCTGGCAATGTGAACGGTGAAGCCGGGTCTCTTTAGCCGGGTCTTAGACCCGGCTAAAAAGAAGGGTTTTTGCCGGCTTTTTTAAAAAGCCGGCTTCACCCGTTCACACTGCGCTGAAAAGCTGGCTATTTAAATAGCTGCCGGCTTGTAAAAAATAAAAAAAAAGCAAGAAAAAAAAAAGCCGGTGTTTTCAGCGCAGTCTGAACGCACCAGGCTAAAATGTTCAAAATTTTGCCCACTGCCTAAAAAGCTGGCTTTTTAGGCAGTGGCAATCTGAACGCAGCATAAATATTCTTTATCTTTTGATCACGTGAACTTTTGTTCTCATTACTACCATTCATTTCCATGGTGCTGAATAGGTGTTCACCAAGTATATTCAGGTGAAACTCGAAAAATTAGAATATCGTTCAAAAGTTCATTTATTTCAGTAATTCAACTTAAAAGGTGAAACTAATATATTATATAGACTCATTACATGCAAAGTGAGATATTTCAAGCCTTTATTTGTATTACTTTTGTTGATTATGGCTTAGAGCTTATGAAAACCCCAAAATCAAAATCTCACAAAATTAGAATAATGTGACATTGTTCAATATTGTAAGCTCAAAGGGCCTGATCCAGACCTACGGCCGCGCACGTGGTTACGCCGTCCTTAAGCATAAATTCGGCAGTTAGAATGTTCTACGCATGCGTGTGGCAGATGTTTTCCATTGTAATGTCGTAACTTCTTTAGCGTGAATCGGGCGTCCGTACCATTTGCGTATAAGCGCACAAAGGGGCGTGCCAAAAAAACGAATCCCAGAAATACGCTGGAGTTAGTGAATGTAGGCTGGGGGAGGTATTTAAAACGTACAGTATGGGCTGGGTTACCTTGTTACGCCGGTGTAATAAAATGAAAGTAAGGGGAGTGTCGGGGGAGTGCTAAGTTTTTACGCTGAGCGCTAATATGCTCGGCGCTCATTCGTAGGTCTGGATCAGGCCCAAAGTGTCACACTCTATTCAGCAAATTATTCCAAAACACCTGCAAAGGGTTCCTGAGCCTTTAAATGGTCTCTCAGTCTGGATCAGTAGAATTCACAATCATGGGGAAGACTGCTGACCTGACAGTTGTGCAGAAAAATCATGGGGAAGATGCTGACCTGAAAACCAGCATTGACGCCTCCACAAGGAGGAAAAGCCTCAAAAGGAAATTGCAAAAGAAGTTGGATGTTCTCAATGTGCTGTATCAAAGCACATTAATAGAAAGTTAAGTGGAAGGACAAAGTGTGGAGTAAAAAGGTGCACAAGCAGCACGGATGATCACAGCCTAGAGAGGATTGTCAGGAAAAGGCCATTCAAAAGTGTGGGGGACCTACACAAGGAGTGGACTGAAGGTGGAGTTAGTGCATCAAGAGCCACCACACCCAGACGGATCATGAACATGGGTTTCAAATGTCATATTCCTCTTGTCAATCCGCTCCTGAACAACAAACATCGTCAGAAGCATCTTACGTGGGCTAAAGAAAGGAAACCAAGGTCCCAGAGTCTGGTGGAAGAATGGAGAGGCACACAATCCCAGATGCTTGAAGTCCAGTGTGAAGTTTCCATAACACCTCAGCAGTGGAACAGGCTGATAGTATCCATGCCACGCTGCATTGAGGAAGTAATTTGTGCAAATGGCGCCCAAACCAAGTACTGAGTACATACGCATGATTATACTTTTCAGAGGGCTGACATTTTTTTATTTACAAAAACGTTTTTTTTTTTTTAATTTCATGTAAGATTCTCATTTTGAGAAATGTCGCTTTTGGGGTTCTCATGACTTAGGGTTAAGCTTTGGGAGGGGCTTAGGGTTAGGCTGTGTAGGGGGGGCTTAGGGTTAGGCTGTGTAGGTTGGCCTTAGGGTTAGGCTAAGGGGGGAAGGGTTAGAGTTAGGGAGTGGGTTGGGGGGAAACTCACTTATACAATATAAAATACATGGAAGCATACTCCATATAATATAAGATTCTGCAACCTATCAGTCTTAGTGTTGTCTTTATAGGAAACTGTCTAGATATATAGCATAGTGTGTTTGTAAACACCACACATCTCTCCTTCTATCCTTTAATATCTTGTTGATAGAATTCTTTTAGTCCTGACTGCAATTGTTGGTATTAAAACACTTCTTTAGGTCTGTGCTCAGGGGACAGTAGTCAAGTTGTTGTATCTTGTAGAGAAAAGAATTAATGCCACTGATGTCTGCCACCCTTCTTCTTGGAGAATGGGCAATTGAGAACGGCAGGGAAGAAGAAAAGTGCTGGCCACATCCCAAGCTCAGCTGGATTCAATGCTCAATGACACGACAATCATCCTGACAGACTCTTAGATCTTAATATAAGAGTAACGTTATCGTTTTTCAGCAAGACCCTAAAATATTACCTTTAATAAACCGCTGCTTGCTTACACAGCAGAAGAAGCCATTTTGTGGATTTGTGTAAACCTCATGAGAGAGCAGTGCATCATATGCTAATATTTAGTGAGGTCACCGACTTCTTAGCCCATAAAATGTCTGCTGCAACTGTATTTAGGTGACATTTCGATTGATTGTGTTGAGGTTGAAGTTATTGTTTGTAATACATTTGGAAATGATACAATGAAGCCCTATTAAAAGATTATTTTTATTTAATAATGCTTATTACATGTGTTAAAATACTTAAATATTTTCCTTCAGTAAACATTTTCCTGACAAAAAAAAAATATTCGTGACTAAAATGGTAGTTTATATAATCTGAACATTTTTAATGATGATTTATTCAGTAGTTTAGCAAAGCTATGAAAGGATTCTGTCATTATGCTCTTTTCATTAAGTTAATTTGCATAGATAATGAATCGGTCTGATCAGAACAATCTACTTTTATCAATATACTGTATTTAGGCATTCAAAACAATGTGGGTGCTTATAATGTAAATATATTTTAATGAACACTTACAGTAAGTAGTATGAAATTTGTTTCAATAATTGCCTTAAAATCTGTAAAACGGCCATGCAGTAATGTACTTTTAATTCTTGATCTCGTTGAGCCCTAATAATCAGTCTTTGTTCTAATTTTAAGTGTGATAAGCCAGGCCATCTAATGCTCCCCACTGATACTTATCTCCACTTCTGATAGCTGAGATATGCATTGCAATGTAATGCCCTTCCATTCAGCATTTGCCTAAAATGACAAAAAACACGTTATTGTAAAATGCAAATGGCCATATCCTGTGTTCCTTTCTTTGTGGGGTAGTGTAAATAAGATTTTTTATTAAAACATACCTCACAGATATCCCCATTGAAATACTACCAGCTGTGGCAGCACAGTGAACTTAAGTACATTCAAGTTCATGCCTACATCCAGGTTAAGTATATTTACTAAGTCACATATGTCGCCGCTATTACCATTACTGGGACTGTCCATCTTTCCCATACCCTCCAACATGACCTATTCCATTAGGTACAAAATACTCTGCCCCTCAGTCTCCAACTGTTAGTTACTATGGCAACCACTTTTGTTGAAGAGACAAATAGTTTTTATAATATCAGGTAAATCATTTCACCAGGTGAGTGTAACAGTTGGAAGCTCAGGTGCAGAGTATATTGTACCTAATGGAATGGGTCTTGTTGGAGGGTCTCTTTCCTGAGACAGTTCTCCAGCATCAGAACCTCCTAAATCAGGACTGATGGAAATTATGCAATGTATTGTAATAATATTGAACTTGATCAAGATGCCCCCCCCCCCCACCGTGTTCTTA
>WWET01000613.1:310424-330933 GCA_011038615.1 Limnodynastes dumerilii
ATACACACCTTGATACTACTCTAAATATTTCTAACACAAATCCTAATTTTTAGTTGTTTTCCCGCTGCCATTTCTTACCTAATAGAAGAGGCATTTTATGTAAATGCAAAGGATAAAGCCACCTCATCAGGAATTCTAGTGCTATAGAAAGAATTATGGCCTCTGACTTGGAGGCAATTACAAAGTTCCTTTCGGTTTTTGACACGCAATCAACCGTATTTAATGTTTGAATGACACCAATGCGGCTTCATGCCACGGCTACAGGTCCTCTTTAATTTAAGACGCTAGTACAGTAATAAATAAACCTGTTGCCTCCTCTACATTGCTATAGCACAGCAATGCACTTGAAATATTTGCTCAATATAACTCTTATCCGAGAATAAACCAGCTTGATTCTTTTACTGATGACTGTTTTCTTTTGTGATAATGAGTTAAACTGTGTGTGAGGGAACAGAACAAATATGCATGTGTTTAAGAAGTGCATCATACGTCCTCTTGGCATGTCCTCAGCACAATAGTGTCCTCTTGTTTTCAGTGTGGAGGTTGAAAGGAGAGAGCCTATGTTTGGCTGGTTCCCAAATGGTACATTGTGCAACTTTGTTGAAGGAGACAGCTTATAAACAAAGAGCTTATTCTTGGCTTAGCTAAATGTAATTTCTGCCACTAAAAATGACAAAAGCTACGGACTGTTAGTAAGTAACAGTGATTTCTTGCTCTTGTTCTCTCAACTGTAAGTTGTAAATATGCCTCTCTCTCTTTGAATGCTATGTAGATCCCCTGCGATTATAACATTACATCAAACGGCCATAATAAAAAAAAAGTTAATGTGTGCTTGTAGAGCGCATTCTAATGAAAAAGGGTGTTGGCATTTTTGTGTATCAGTTGTAATGCAATAATATGCTTCATATCATGGGACTGATTCAGAGTTTGGGAGTAAGGGCAAAACAGGTGCAAGTGTACAGCTCGGCTAAACCATTTTGCAATGTGAGGGGGGCTAATTGATTTAAAATCTTTTGCATGCAGGGAAAATACTTTCCTTTTGCACATAGAATTCACATACTGTATAGGTTTATTTTTAAACTATAAAATAGAGTTGAGCTAAGAAACTTCACCTCTCAATTCTAATTCTGCTTTCACAATTTAAATTACCTCCCCTTGCAGTTCAAAATGGTTTTGCTCAGGTCTACACTTGTACCTAAAATAAGGTGTAAGCGCAGCTCTGAATCAGCCCCCATGTGTGTAAGTATAATTATTATTATTATTATTATTATTATTATTATTATTATTATTATTATTATTATGTGTCAGTGTGAAAAATATGGGGGGAAAAAAAATAAACAATGATTTCAAGATAGAAGGAAACATATTGCATGCATAGTCTAAGTAGGATACAAATTTTGCATGTTGTATTTTTACTCTGAGATTTGTGGCTACACTTCTAAATCTAAATCAATTTGTGCATTTAATATTAACTCTATATTAAACGCTTAGTACTATTGGAAAGACGGCTTTTGTGTATGCCTTTCCCATAAAACAGTGCAGTGGAAATCTGCAACTATTCCTTTCCTTACTGTAAATGAGTCCTACATTTAGTAATTGTATTGAGTTTGCTGAAGATTATAGAATTTTAACAACATTTTTGACAAATTAAATTTCGTGTGGAACCTGTCTTTTTGCAAATGATAAATGATAAATTATGCTCTTCCTCTACCATTGTTTATCCCAAATTTAACAGAATGTATGGTTTAAACGATAGGCAACTCTTTTCATATCCTGTATTGCTTTGAAATTTTTGCTCTAGTGGAGTTTTTACTTTGCTTCATGCAGGGAGCTGGGAATGAAAGATGCATGCTAATTTTAAGCCGTTTTTAATGACATTGGGCCAGATCCAGACTTAAGTTCATTTAAAGTATGCAAGCGTCCCGTAGTTACGCCCTGCTAAGTATAATGCACTCCCCCGGGCACTCCCTTTGCACGCACGTAACTTAGGAGATTTACTGCTTAACTTATACTTACTTACCTTAACTTTTCTTTGCTTTCTTATCTCTGGTCGTACATATCGCCTTGTTGTACATAAGCGCTTAACCCAGTCCATGATGTCACACCTCTTCGTACAGAGTTACGAACAAGTTACATGCGATCAGAGTTATGATGCGTAAAATCTTCTTCGCGCACGTGTGCAGTGCGTTCCCACAGCTAGATTTACACACGCAGCTTGCGTAAATTAGCTGTCATTATTAAGTCTGAATCTGGGTCATTGTTGCTTGTTACTGCAGTGGTGGCCAAGCTCAGGCCTCGTGAGCTACCAACGGTCCATGTCTTCCAGGTCTCCTTGTTGGAGTGTTCATTACTGACTGATAAATTCAAAAAGATCTACAGTTGGTAGTGATTATCTCACCTCTGACTATCTGAGGAAACATGGAAAACATGAACCGTTGGTAGCTCACGAGGCCCGAGCTTGGCCACCCCTGCTTTACTGTATTCACCTGTTTAAAATGTATTAACAACGTACTGAAAATAAGATATTTTTTTGCTTCAATATAACAGAAAACTTTTCACACTGATGCTCTTGTGTTGCATAATTGATTAAGGCAATATGATATTTTATATCACTCAACTTTCTGTCAATCCTCAGAATAATATATTATATACTGATGCTGTTAAAAGAAACAACATCAATATATAATATCAAATGGGGCACATTTTCTTGATTTCAATATATCGATTTCATTTGGCATAATTAATTATTATTAATTTAATATGAAGGTACTTCCCAAGACATTCGCCAGTTTTTAACTATTATACAATTCAATATATTATATAACATTACCCTGTGTTAAATAAAATTAAATATTCTATGTGAATTGATTCATTATATTTGTATGTATTAGAAGCTTCTTTGAAAAACAAAAAGTTACACACCAATATTTTCTTTTTGTACAATACAGACAAATAAAGGCGATGCTTTAGCCAACCGTGTCCAGAACACACTTGGAAACTACGATGAAATGAAAGACTTGTTGACTAATCACTCCAACCAGAGTCATCTTGTAGGAATTCCAAAGAATTCTGTTCCACAAACACCGGTTGAAAAAAACGAACAGAACTTTTTCCCAGAGCAAAGAAACAGAGTGGCGCAGTGCCATCAAAGTAGTAGCCTTTCTTCCTCCACAATGCCACCACCCACATCTCTGGGACCAATATCCACCCTTGGGCATGAAGGAAATAGAAAATCAAGAACAGATTGGCCTCCTAGTGGGCTTAACGCAACTTGTACACAGCCAAGTCAAACCAGCAGTCAACCAAGTCGTTCAAAACACAGTTCGTCACATGATTTATCACAAATTAGATATGAAGACCTTTACAACTGCCAAACTGACCAGCATAAAAGTGTAATTGTTGAGGAACCAGTGCCCACAACATCTTCTTCTCACTCAAGAAGACATAATCACTCAAAAGCATTGAGTGGAGAACACTCTTACAAAGAAAATTCCCATTCAAAGTCACCGATTGATTTTGACTTCTTGATACATGGCTCAGTGTCTCCACTCCCATCAACGTCACTTCTGCTTGCAGCAAGTGGTCTTTCCGCTCAAAACTTTCCCCCCGGACTTCACAGTAAAACTAGCATGACACAACAAAAGCCTACTGCATATGTTCGACCAATGGATGGTCAGGACCAAGTACCAAATGACTCACCTGAACTGAAGCCAGCGACGGAAATTGAAGATGGATTTAGCAATCAGTCTTTTGGAGCAATACTGGATGGAAAGGTCTCTGCACCCATCATCAAGAACAAATTGCCAAAACTTCGCATTCCACAAGCAAGTGAAGTAAGTTACAATTCTTTCCTCAGTTTGTTATATATTTTATGTATTACTGTCATATATATGCATACATTGTAAATGTTTTAAGCTGTGTGGAAATACCAAGCATGTTATATATGAAAAATAAAAAAGCTTTACTATGTTCGGTTGAAGATTTTATACAGACATTAGGCCAGATCCAGACCTAAGTGCGTGTTACGTTTCATCGTGGAGCGTATTTATGCTAGCGTATTTTCTATGCACTCCCCGCACTCGTACGTACTTTGGCCGTTTTACGCTTGCCAAACCCTACCTTAACTTTTCAAAGCGTAACTAGTGACATACGTAAAGACTCACGTACGTAAGTGTCTAAGCACGCCCATACTGTATGATTTAAATGCCTCACCCCGCCTCCAAAGCGTAATTACGTATGTCATATGGATGTCACGCCCCTTCACTCGTAGTTGCACTGTTGATACGAGGCTGGTACGTATGTTCAGAGTTACGTGGCGTAACATCTGCCACGCGCATGCGCAGTACATACAAAATAGCGTTTTTACATCACCGGCTAGCGCAAATATGCTATCGTACTTAGTTCTGGATCTACCCCATTATAGGATAGTAACATAATATTGCAGTGGTTGGACAATGAATTGGGAACTTTTTCAGGTTTGTCATCATGATGATTGATTCAAAGAGATAGCTAAGAAACACATTGGACCTGATACTGACCTCTGTGCTTTTTCTTCAATGCACGGAGGTCAGTAAGTCCTCACATGAGAGGGGCGTGATCCATGTGGATCTTACTTTGGCTGCCCACTTACCTTAATTTGCATGGTATGCATCCCACATGGAAAACGTATGTTATGAAACATCTGGTGCGCGCATGCGTGCTGCCATTAAATCACCTGACTTCCACAAGTAGCTTGCGGAAGTCGGGTGAACATTTTAGTTCAGAATCCGGCCCATTGAGAACATGCTGCCCCAAGTAAATGCCGTTATCAAAGCCAAGGGTAACTCAAGTGTATATACATTATTGCCATTGTTTTATCAAAAATTTAGCAAGAAAAAAATTCCTAATTCATTGTCCACTGTATTTTATATAGGTGGTTATTTGAACCCAAAGTTTTTGTAGAAGACTAGGTTGTGACCTGTTACTGGAGGGAGAGTCCAAACTGTAAACCAAAAAATCACTTCTTTACAGAGAATAATCCATAGAAATGAATCTCAGAAGGCATGAGAGAGAGACTCATACTAATTACGTGCATACATATCCTCACTCTTCTCAATATATTTCCCAGCTCGCTCTCTCAGATCTTTACAGGACATACAGCTCTCCTCCACACAAACTAAACAAATGCTCTGATTCCTGGTTACAGGACTTCTCCCGGGCTGCATCCACTCTCTGGAATAACTTTCCTCACCCACTAACCTATCCAAACTTTCAAGCGCTCACCTCAACTCTTCAGACAAGCATACAAAATTCCACAACCTACTTAACATTTGTCTACACTATTTACAGCTACTATATTATATGGCCCTCATTTCATGATTAAACCAAACTTGTTCACTTTCATTCTGTACTAAAATTCCCCTCAGTTCTGTTACTAACACTGCTGTGTGACTGGATCATACAGGGCACTGAGCACGTTTACCATGCAAACTGGCTGGCCTGTTGTGTGATTATATGCACTTTCCCTTATGTATCAATCCCTAATATCCTATAGAGTGTAAGCCTGTGGCAGGGCTTCCTTACCCACCCAGTCTGTCTGTTACCACCCAGTCCTGTTATAATGAGTGTAAAAAATTTTAAGTGCTACGTCATCTAAGGGCACTATATAAAAAACCTGTTAATAAATAAATAAATACATACTAAATACATGCAACAAATAAAAGGCTTGTGACAACTTATGATTAAAATGGCGTATTCTGGGAAATGTTATTTTTAACACCAAATTAAATCTTATGCATTTCTTTTTATTATCTTTATTGCTAAAAAAAAAATAAAAAGATTTTACTAAATATACAAATGTATCCTATAATTATTCAGTTGTGTATTTGAAATTAAATGAGCATTTTATGCAAACTGTTTAATAATAATTTATTAAACCAATTCTGTAAGGAGTCATTAGGTCAAGTCAGTTTCTCATATATTAATATTACTATTATCTGCTTTATATATAGCAATGTGTAGAAATTACATTCAGCATTATGATTTCCCATCCAATGGTAACTGAATATGCTATATTTCTGACTGATTTTATCTATTTTATAGACTATAGATTAACCCCATCAAGTGCAGACATTTGCTGAGCTGAACACCTGGTATTTTATTAGGAACTACTGACGTTACTGAGGCATAGACATTGGTTTAACCTAAACCATGTTGGCTTACACCAAATTAACAAAATAGCCGTGTGTAATGTTTGTAGGTGAAGAATATACTTTAGCATGGAAGGGGCACATTTTCTGTAAATAAGAGAGGAGCAAATTTAGGTCTAGATTTACTAAGGTTTGCCGACTTTCATAGCTTCCTTCTGGGAGATCCTGGAGGGAAGCCATAGATTCCTGCTAGGGGACGGGGCTTAATGATGTGATTTATGCAAATTAAACCAGAAGCTCCGCCCCTACAAATTACATCATCAAGTCCCGTCCTGCCCCTCAGTTGCTAGGCTGAGGTGCAGGACTAGAGGCCGTGGTTTGCATGAAACCATGGTCTCAAGCCCTCTGTGGGAGATTTGCAGGATCTTCCAGGATACCAGGAGAACTGCTTTCGTGAGTCTCCCAGATATTCTGGGAGAGTCGGCAACCTTGGATTTGCTAAACTGTGGAATAGGAAGAAATTGTAGATGTTGCCCAATCATATTATAGCTGTCATTCTCTAGTATTTACTAGGAAAGTGACAGCTGGAATATGATTGGTTGCTATGGGCAACATCTCCACTTTTCCTTTTCTACAATTTACTAATTCTAGTGCCCTATGTGGAGCCGGATCCCTTAAGATTCAGACTTTTGTGTTGTAAGTTATTCCGATGGTGGGGTGGGCTGGGTCTGCACGCATAAAGCAAGTATGCATGGCAGGAGGGAGAGGTATTTAAATCGTATAGTAAGGTGTTGGCTAAGTTCTTATGCACAATTCTCATGTACGCCGGGGATGGTGCACAAGGTAGGGTCCTAGGAGCGTAAGTCCCTTGCAAGCATGGAAGTAAGGATACAGCGTTGATCGGTAGCCAGATCTCCGCTTTGACCACAGTGTCTTATTAAATCAGGATCCGGTTCAGATTTATTCAGCTAATTTGCTCATCATTAAAAAGCAAGCAGTCTGTAACATATGCAGTGTTCCACTCCCTATCCCCTACACACTACTCTACTGTCTTCTAAATCAGGGGTTCTTAACCAGTGCTACTAGTACCACTGGTGGTACTCAGACCACTGTCTGGTGATACTCATGGCAACTGCATAAGCTTGTCAGGAGCTACTTGTACCTTAATCATTAGTGACAGCATAATCCAATCAGCCCTCTAGATACTTTATTTTTTGGGTTTTTTTTTTTTGTTGTTTTCATTTTCCTTGCATATTTTGCAGTGGTTTTAAGTCAATTTTCTACAAAATCCATGTAGCCCTCTAGATACTTTATTTTGTGGAAAATTGACTTAAAACCACTGCAAAATATGCAAGGAAAATGAAAACAACAAAAAAAAAAAACCCAAAAAATAAAGTATCTAGAGGGCTGATTGGATTATGCTGTCACTAATGATTAAGGTACAAGTAGCTCCTGACAAGCTTATGCAGTTGCCATGAGTATCACCAGACAGTGGTCTGAGTACCACCAGTGGTACTAGTAGCACTGGTTAAGAACCCCTGATTTAGAAGACAGTAGAGTAGTGTGTAGGGGATAGGGAGTGGAACACTGCATATGTTACAGACTGCTTGCTTTTTAATGATGAGCAAATTAGCTGAATATATATATATAGTGTGAGGGTCCCCATTGCGAACGGCCTTATTTCGATAGGGCATAGTAATCAATCCCTGAATCACCTCCCCTTCCCCGCAGCCTGACCTTAACGCTCCCTTCTCCCTAGCCTGAAACTAACACTCCCTTCTCTATAGCCTAACCCTAAGATGTCCCCCTCCCCACAGCCTGACCTTAACCCCCCATTCCTAAAAACCTAAGCCTAACCCTAACCCTCCCAACACTAAAAGTACCCAGAGAGGTTACTCACCTCTCTGGAACTGTCAATGGCGAGTCCCGCAAAAATGAATGGAAGAATATGAGGATATAAAATATAGAGTGGTACTTAACCTCATTCCATAGTGGGCAACTGGAATGGCCTGAAAAATGGTTGAGAACCACTAAATCTTCACATTTTTTCTGTATTATTTTTTATTTTTTGTTTGTTTCTTTGCACAAGAAACTATAAGCAACGTGTCAAGTGCTAGAGATCAGGTTTCCCAGCTTCTGCAGTATTATTGCGTAAATAATGTGTAGGTCTGTTTGAAAGCTCAATGTATTTATTAGCATTCCAAAGTGCAACAAAGACTGATGTGTTTCACAGTAACACTTGAAATAACTTCTGAAGAGTTCAGAGGAAAACTGTGATTTCTTGTTATTTCCATCATGTAAACAGTAAAGGCTACTGTCAGATGGATCTGCTAAATGTAATGTGCATTTTTAATGCCTGAAGCGCCTTTTAGAATGTTTATGGGCACTGTTGCGGTGATATATTTGAACAGCTCATAATAAGCTTTTAGCAGGAAACAGTAAATTCATGTACGATTGCAATGTTATGAAATATTTTGTTATAGCAGCAAATCAGTAATGCGGTTTACATTAGGGTTTAGACATACTGAAATTTAGAGATTTCTCGCAAGGATGGTAATCGAGCTAAAGTACAAAATATGGAATTTGGGCCTAGTAAAAAGGCTTTCATATAGTCCTTACAGCCATAAATTGTTTAGATGGGGTTTAAGCAGACGACGATTATCTTTACATAAATACACTTTTAAAATGAACCTTGAAACCTTTATGTAGGAGAGTACTCAAATTATACTCAACTATCTAGTGTTTTTCTGAGACAGTTGGTTCATCTAGAAATTAAAAAGAAAAAAAGCATTAGTTTAATCTATAATCATGTCAAACTGAACTGTAACTGCCAGTTGAAACCGTGTTAGCAGCTGTGCTTTAAGTAATTAGAGACCCTGAAATGACTGTTCTTTTATACTAAATTCCACTAACCCCTCCCACTTCTAATAGGCCTGGTTCTAGGTCTTTAAATACCCAAGGCATAGCTTTAGCCTATTGCCCCACCCCTCCTCCTATCATCTACCGGAGCCATAAATCAGTTGCTCTCCTGTGGTGCCAATTATTTTACCTGCTCAGCTGTCATAACCCCTAATTGGCCAAGCAGTACAAATAAGCACAGCTGCAGGGGATCAGCTGAGCCTCCACTACTGAATGCACAAGTGACGCTGCTCAGCAGGGCATAGCTGTCAGGGAAATGTGGTTAAGCAGCACAAGTAAGTGTTGCTGCAGGGGATTAGTGGAGCAGTGACTTGTGTGTTCTGCAGCGACCACCAGAGTTAAGGTCCACCAGGGTTAAGGTGGCACCAACTCGGCTACCTAGGCAGCTGCCTAAACATGTCTAGTGGTAGCATGGGGCCTGCCACTATCATGCTATTGCTTTGCTACTGAATTTATACCTCGTAAGTACTTTCCTGTTAAAACTGACCTCATGATATCTTGCCTGTAAGCTTCTCAGCACCATCCAACAATCTTTATATTATTTTGGCTCTAACCAGCCCTATTCAACCCTCACTTCCTTTTCATGGACTCCTAAATGGCTTGTAATCAGGATCACTGAGGGGCTACCATAAGGCTTACTTCATGCTTCTATGTCTGATCTTTGACTATTCTTTTGTATAAGGAAAAACACCTTGCTCACCCAAAAAATCTGCATTGTAAATTAGGAAATAGATAATGCTTCTTAGAATCTATGTAAAAGCAATGAAACAAATGTGTCCTAAGCTACTACAATACAAAAATCCAATAGTTGACCAACTAACTAGTTCAGTAACTTTATTCATTGTATTTTAATCATGGTGGCTGACTCTACAGGAATATCTAGGAGACTCACAACATTTCTCCCAGGAGAACAGGCAAATGTCCCGCACGCCCCGCCCCCTGCCAATCATTATAGCAATTCCTAGTGTTAGTGGGGATTGGGCGGGACTTGATGACATCATTTTCATCATCATGCCCCACCCACTCCCAGGAACACTATAAATAGCAGGGTTGATGGACAGGGGACGGGGCTTCAGAACACCTCCTATATCAGCATCTATTTCTTCCCTCCAAGATCTCCCTGAGTCGGCAACTCTCATTTGAATACAGTATCGCAAGCTGTTCTGTGAGGATTTTAAATAAAAATAAATTAAAAGAAAATATTAAAATTTCCCTAAATAAAAGAAAAAAAAAGTGAAGGGTTTTAGTAAATCTAAGGGCCAGATTTACTAAGCTGGGGGTTTGAAAAAGTGGAGATGTTGTCCATAGCAACCAATCAGATTTTAGCTGACATTCTCTGTAAAAAGAAAGTGAGTGCTAGAATCTGATTGGTTGCTATAAAGGCAACATCTCCACTTTTCCAAACCCACAGATTAGTAAATCTGGCTCTAAGCCTTTATGGCTTAAATGTCCAGGTTCAAATATCCACCTGCAAATGAAAATTGCATTTATTTAAAAATGTTGACCATTGTATTTTATTATCATCTTCATTAATGTAAATAATCATTGAAATAAAAGAAAAATCAATGTTTGGTTCAGTAATATAAAGCCATTTTTTTTTTAATGTTTTTGGCATTCTGTAATCTACTACAGTTGCCACACATTTTACAGAGACTTTCCCTGATCTCAGGAAACAAATCAATTTTACTTTTTGTCATCACCACTTAAGTCCTGAAATATGGAGGACTTCCGTTTCACATTCCTGTTTGGATACATTTGATGGCTGTAATATTCAGTAAAACGATAAGCTTTGTTATATGCGTTTGAAATCATCCAGCTATTACCGCTGCTATTGATCAGCTTAGTGGTTCTCAGCCTAGAAGGACAGACGTTCTAATTTTCCATTAAGGATCTCTAGAAATTGGCAGAAACATGGCTACATTGATTTAGTTCAGGCAGTTAATGTGTGTAGCTCTAGAAGTGATATACATTTGTTTTTGTTCATAAAATAAGAGACTTTGTCATGACCAGTAAGAGTTTATTTTACTACTGCTGTGCTGGGGGCTTTTAAATAGTTGATTGTAGAAGAACTGCATTTATTTAATTGGGAAAAGATTTTCAGAAACTGTTGATGTAAAACAGGATTAAAATATTGCGGATAGAACATTTACACATATTGGGCTGGATCCAGACTTAAGTAAGTGCTTGAAATTAGTCACTCCTGTGCTAAACCATGTTGATTGCAGGGGAGTCATATTTCATCTGTTTACAAAACTTATAATAGAGATTTGAAGGGCGCTAAAAGGACCTAACTAAAAGCAGCTTTAACACACCTAGGGATCCACCAATCCCAACACAAAGAATAGACAGTACAGATAATGTTTTGAGTTTAAGCGCTAAGGGGTAATTTAATCAAATAAATAGATAAAAATGATTTAAGAAACGGTCTCAATCACCCAAAACAAATGGTTTCTAAATTTAACCAGTTCTGTGAAATTCCTAAAATGATTAATGAATGGGTGAAAACCAAAATAGAACAGTGAAGACAAATAAATAAAAATACTGTAAGTAATTCAAGACTAACAGGAAGACAATAAATACGTGAGAAATATAAATAGAGTTCCTATATCAAATTTCTAAGTGCTGAAAAGTGCAACATATATAAAAACAAAATATATAAAAACAAAAATAGTGACTGAATATCCAAACTTCACTCAGATTATAGTCTGCTTCTACCTCTAAGATAAAGTGCGACGTGCTTTGGGTACAATCAAAATACAAGTATGCAATCAAGTGAATAAAATATATTGGCGGGTGCTTATTAAAAGAGCAATAAATGATCCTTGTATTAGTATTCTGAGATAAAGTGCAACGTGCTTAAGTGCAAAAATATACAATCAAATAAATAACAAAAAAATTATAGTTGTATGTGGAAAAACAGTCTGTGATGTTAATTAAGAAAGCAATATAATAGTCCTTGTATTGATATATATGGGTCAAATACAGTACAGTAAAATCCCTAGGGCAGTGAATTCATAGAACGGTAAATATAGCCCCTGAGATTCCACCAATAGTCCAATTTTTTGCAAGATTCAAGTCACTCACAGTTAATAGTCACAGGGATAAAACGAACAAGGTGCCTGAAACCTCAAAGGACCGAGGAGACGCCAAGATATTTGCAGCTGCCACGTGTAGACTGTATGCGCTGGCCGTCACCATGGAAACACATCAACAAAAACTCTGGAGGTGTCGGAAGGGGAATCCCCGCTCCCCGCTGGACTACGGCCCTCTCTTAGATAGATAAAAGAGAGCCGTAGTCAGGTGGATCACCAGGATACAGGCTGGAACTGTGAATTTTTGTAATTAATAAAGATTATTTTATTTCCTGTATCCTGAGCGTCTCTATCTATCTAAGAGAGAATTGGTTACATTTAGAAACCATTTGTTTTGGGTGATTGAGACCGTTTCTTAAATCATTTTTATCTATTTATTTGATGAAATTACCCCTTAGCGCTTAAACTCACCACATTATCTGTACTGTATATTTCATCTGTTACTGCAAACAGTATTAGAGTTGAGATGTGATGTTTCCTATCCCAAGTCTAAGTAACAGTGTGATAGTAAAGCTGCAAAATAAAACAGTAAAGTTTGCACAGGTAATTTTAGTAAAAACTCTATACCCTGGGTGCTACCAAGACCATGCAAACAGTAGAGGAAAATAATGGACAAAAGTCCACAGAAAGGTCACTAGGTGCACTCACAAAAAATAAAGGTTGGAATCACAAGTTAATTAATTTAAATAAAACATGCTGGGGAAGCTGTCCCTAAAACGTCTCCCACTCTCCCTGATGAAGCCGACGAAAAGCACGTAGGAGTGCGGGTTCCCGATGTGCACCGGGACCCTTCTACAGCATCCACCATCCAGACCGGTCACCAGTGTATGAGTGTAGGGTAAGATACTGACCCGGAATGGGGGAAGCGCGGCCGTGAGGCTGTTAGAATTTTTTAGGGACAGCTTCCCCGTTCCTGTTTAGTGCAGGGTCTCCCCTTCTCAGCCACACCTGTGTACTTGCTGAAATCTCTGGAGCCACGGACATTTGCATCATGCAATTTTGACTATTGAATTACCTGATAAGTATATCCGTCAATTATGGTTTTTGCTACATGTTTTTTGCTACATGTTTTGTTACTTGTATCCAGTGGCTTTCTTGTTATTAGCTGATATTACCTACAATTGGTGGATGCTATTTGAATTATTATTAAACAATCGTCATTGCAATTTTTTAGAAATACTTTTTCTACGAATTAATAAAGCATGTTTTATTTAAATTAATTAACTTGTGATTCCAACCTTTATTTTTTGTGAGTGCACCTAGTGACCTTTCTGTGGACTTTTGTCCATTATTTTCCTCTACTGTTTGCATGGTCTTGGTAGCACCCAGGGTATAGAGTTTTTACTAAAATTACCTGTGCAAACTTTACTGTTTTATTTTGGAATCTCCACAGATGCATGCAAGGACAGGGCTTAATTATGTTATTTATGCAAATTGTTTCATTAAGCCCCACCCCTGACTACCAATTAGCCCCTTTTTAGGTTTACTAAGAAGAGGGGGGGGGCATGATGCATCATGCAATTTTGACTATTGAATTACCTGATAAGTATATCTGTCAATTACGGTTTTTGTTGATATTACCTACAATTGGTGGATGCTATTTGAATTATTATTAAACAATCATCATTGCAATTTTTTAGAAATATTTTTTCTACGAATTAATAAAGCA
Organism: Limnodynastes dumerilii; assembly: GCA_011038615.1. Classification (NCBI taxonomy): domain Eukaryota; kingdom Metazoa; phylum Chordata; class Amphibia; order Anura; family Limnodynastidae; genus Limnodynastes; species Limnodynastes dumerilii. The sequence continues at coordinate 324,233 of WWET01000613.1, forward strand.
TGTTTTATTTAAATTAATTAACTTGTGATTCCAACCTTTATTTTTTGTGAGTGCACCTAGTGACCTTTCTGTGGACTTTTGTCCATTATTTTCCTCTACTGATAGTAAAGCTGATCAGTATCTGCAGTAAGCAATTCAAAGGTATATCCCTGCACGCAAAGAATACAATTAACTTGACTCCCCCTGCAATCAACATGGTTTAGTCCAGGAGTAACTAAGTTCAAGCACTTAACTAAGTCTGGATCCAGCCAAATGAGTGGTGTGAATGCGGGGGGAGATCACGCATCGGCCCCCTATGTGACATGTGAGTTGTGCTGCCACCAAGTGCTTGGCTCATGTGCAGATAGCTGTGAGATGCGGTTAGCTAAGACAGCACAGAGCACTCAGTCTATGAGTTCTGATTATACATTGCCGGTACCTGACAGCTTAGAACTGTCCTCTGCCGGCCATGGCACCTCTCCCCTCTCTGCCGTTCAGATGACAGCACTAAGATTTCAGCTGCTGGCAATGTTTTTATAAACAGTGCTCCTCATTCATTGCCAGGCGCTGACAGTTCATCTCCTTGGGTACAGGGGGGCTTTTCTCAAATGCCGGCCTCTCCTTCTGGCCCCATAGCAACTGCTTATTGCCATTGTTTATTGGGGACTTGCCAGCACTGGCAAACTCTGTGGTCTGCATCAGATATATAGTGATGTCAAAATAAATATCATATGATTTCAGTTTAAATAGGCAGATCAATAATTGTTTTAAATAAATTCTTTATTTTTAAATGTCAAAAAAACTAAGAACATACAACCGGCATTGGATGTCTTAGGACAGCAAAAACAGCCACAGAATGCATAAACATTTGCTAGCAATTAGAGTACAATCAAGGACATGGGAATGGCCAGTGCTTATAGAGCATTAGACATCTAACATTGAGAAGTGCAATTATCAATAAATCTTAGATAACAGGGTTAAATAACAGTGGGTTCAAAAAAAGGGAAGAAGGGGGAAATCAGAGGGGAAGAGAGGACAGGTAGACTTGTTAAGAGCGGGAGTAATATTCATTAGGATCACTGTCGCACAATATAATATCTCATTTGGAGAGAGGGAAAACGAGTGGGAAGGAAGGGTTGATGACAGTGGAGCTTTACTTAGGTATTAAGTAGTTCAGAAAATTCAGGGGATAATTTGAATTCCATCCACCCAAACCAGGTTGAGGTCAATTGGTGGAATTTGTCTGGCTGAGAGTGTAATATCATCCTTGTTGAAATAAAAATCTCTCCTATCTATCCATTCTTTTAGTGTAGGAGGGGAGGTTGTCTTCACCGCTATCACCGCATTGCTCAGGTGGCGTAAAAGAGTGTTTTTATAAGAGGAAATGGAGGCTGATTGCAATGTGAGAAAAAAAACTCCCTAGGAATTTAGGTCTTGATTCATAGTTACGTAGTTTTCGTCTTACGTACGTTGTTTTAATAATTGAGCCACTACGCATGTTTAGTAGCTTATTTACGCTATCTACGTACCATTTCTTTACGTAGATTGTGTAAGCGTGGTCTAAAGACTGTGCTTATGCAATCTACATACAGAAATGGTACGTAGATAGCGCAAATAAGCTACTAAACATGCGTAGTGGCTCAATTCTTAAAACAACGAACGTAAGATGAAATCCGGACTTTCCTCTCCAACTAGATGTCTAGCTGTATCCATCACACATCTCTAGAAAGGCTTAATAAGAGGGCTCTCCCACCATATGTAAATAAAGAAGCCTATAGAGGCCCTGCATTTCCAGAACATGTCGGAGGTGTTTGGAAAGAATTTGTGAAAATGAGTTGGAACCATATACAAGCGAGATTGACCTTTGTATCGCATCTCGACCACTGAGAAGCTATAGGAGGAGCAGTGAATTTTCTTGAACTCCTGCCTCCTTGTTAGAGTCTTCTAGGGGGGTTGCTAATCCCCTCTTCCATGCCTACATGAAGGTGTGCTCAATAGAGAAGGAGTAAGTGATTAGCATCCTATACAGGGTTGAAATGACATGTGCCAGCGAGGCGGACTAGGAGCAGAGCGACTCAAACTGGGACTCAACTCTAGCAAACCCTTAGCAGATCAATCATTTATTAAATAACAGAATGTAACATGTTCTGTAACTACTTAACTTATTGGGAGATAATCAGTTCATGCAGCTGACAAGGACGAGGCAGCCTTGAATCTTCATAGGATGGGTTCTTCTGCATTTAATACTGTATACTGTAATAGACGAGAAATTGGCACATCATACAGATTTCAGTATAGGATGCCTTGTTTGGCTCTTTCTTTACCGCAGTGGCCTAGGCTATATAATAGGTTTTTTTTTTTTTAAACATTGACATTTGACATTTTTTCCTCCATCAAACTAGTATCTTATTTATGGTCCAACACCAAATGTTCTGGAATGCTTCTAGAAATGACTGACCCTTACATGTAGCAGCTTTACTGTTTCTATACATTATTTAAAGGAAGACTCAAGTGTCCGGACATCGGGGTAGATCCAGAACTACGTTTACCGTACGTTTATTTGCGTAGCGTATTTTCATGTGCATACATTCTATACACTTCCCTAGGCACACCCTAGGCACACCACTTGAACGTACGTATTTTGTCAAAATACGCTTTCCAAACCCTACCTTAACTTTTGCCAACATAACCGCATTGATACGCACACGTACGTATGGGCAACACGAATTTATGCAGCTAAGCACGCCCATACTGTACAATTTAAATACAAACCCCCGCCTACTTAACGTATTTCAGACGTATTTTGGTTTGGCGTAAAATTGGCACGCCCACACGTAAGTATTTACGTGACACATACGTGAATGGCCCATACGTTCACAATTACGCTACGTTACTGAACGTATTTTCTATGGTGCGCATGCGCAGTACTTACCAAAAGGCGATTTTACGTCTCCGCCACGCGTAAATTCGCTCCGAAGCGTTGTTCTGGATCTGGGCCATCGTTTGTAACATGTTAGTCTGTAATTGCATTGTAGGATTTTATTTATTAACCCATTACTGATATAGTTATTGATCATTAATTATGTTATCCATTGGCATCTTGCTGCATTATGGGCTATAAAATTTGTGACACTGGGCCAACCAGCTAATATAAATAGAACCTCTGATGCTGTATCCATATGAAGTCCCTTCCCTCGCATGCAAGGTAGTTACGATTGAAGGATCCTTCTTTAGTATATCTTGGCTATTCCCATGTAAAATGGGGACGGAGCAAAAATTTGAATTGAGCACGTCCTTTTATACCCACTCCACCTCACTGACCATACACAACATATGTGTCCTGTTTCGCCCCGCCCTGCCATCTGAAAGACTTGCACCACGGAAGTCAAGACCCTTTCTTAAAGTTTGTTGTGTTTGCATAAACAGTCCCAAAATTAAATGAGCCTGGATCTGCTCTGGTCTGGCACCGTAAAAAAACATTCTGGCAGCCTTTTCACGCTGGGCATGATGATTCGTCATGTATGAATCAGGTACACATGGTGGGAGGTATGGTAATCGTACAGTAAGGGCTTGCTTAAGCCCTTACACATGATTCACCTTTATGTACTGGCGTAAAAATTAAGGTGCTGTCCTGTACGGAAGTGGAGTACATGCGAGGGTAGTGCGGAGCTTAGGATCTGACTAGCAGAACAACTCAAACTTCTGTATCTGATCCTCTGTTCCATAACGTGTACATTAAATGGGCAGATTTTGGACCGTATTCAGACTTCCATTTTTCACTAAAGTTCTGTGTGTATTTTTAGGATCGGATCGATTTTTCATCAACTGCGCATGCATAGTAATGGTGATGCAACGTCTACGTAGAGGATAAGGTCAGAAATGCCTAAGGGATGGAGTTATGAATCGGGCGGGTAATAATCCGACCCTAAGTGCGGCGGAAATATACGGACCTAAGGCTTAGCATAGAAATGGGAAGGGGGGCCCTTTAGATGAGGGAAAGTGGGCGCGCTTACAGGTTTAGGGCCGCAAATATCTGCAACAAAGACACATAAGGCTGGAAGTTTGTGCGGCTGGTTTAGGGCAAGTCAATGCAGGTCTAACTTTAGGTCCGGCCAGAGAAAGCAAGGGGAGTGACTGTTTTTTTTGGTGGGTGTAACCTGCTACGACCTGAGACTTAGTTGCATATATTTGCGTCCCGATCGCCGACGGAAGTCTGAATATGGCCCTTTGTCCCTAAATACTCTCTACATCCTACACCCATCATTTCCATAGGTTGACATATTTCTGATAATTGCTATGTTATCATGCTTTAATGATTTTTGGTCGGATCCAGTCTTACAATATCGCTGGTCTCCTGGTGAATCCAGACTTCTCTATGGGCAAGTGGAGGCAGAGTAAGGATCGGGGGAATTTAACTTAAAATGGAGAGCGTACAGAGGGTACTTAGCGTGTACTCATTGTACCATATGCTAACTTTCTGTTATTGGAAGCTTCAGCTTTCCATCCCATAATGGTCCACCGTCAGAAATGGTTCCAGGGCGGAACTGTGGATCCAGAGGATACAGAATCATATTGAGAATGTGGCACCCTTTTCATAAGTCTGGTTCCGGTTCATTTTCTGCTGATGTATGTTGACTATTTAGCCTTTGACTATTTAGCCTACAGCTGAATTGTGCTTGTGACGACAATGTGCTAATCAAACCTGTTCATGTGTCTTAACAGCTCTCTATGCCCCATCTGAAATCAAAGGAAAAATTAACAATATTTCAACACCAAAACTAATAGTTAAGTCCTTTTAGCTGTATCATTGAACAAGTGCAGCTATCAAACAAAGTGGCTTTTAAGCATGGATTTGTTCATAATCCATGTCTGAGAATATTGATAACTGTAATGTCAGAACATTTCTCAGAAGACCACTCTGACACGTTACATATGCTACGGTGCTGGGTTTGCTTTTTAATTATATTAATAAAATAATCCAAGTTAAAACATTTCCATGTGCTAATGAGAAATGCTTTAGAACATTAATACACATATTAGCTTGGGAATAAATTAGCTGGGAAACTGCATCAAGATTGTGAGTTGCAGTTTTAGAATATATCAGCTCTTGGGCAAGTGGATATAATTGAGAGAAATTAAACATCTTTTTTTTCCCCTGTTATTATTGTAATTCCAAGTGGAGTCATTTGTATTTTTTGCTTTCATACAATTGATTACCAGTAATAACATAAAATTGAGGTGAAATTCATTTTAAATTAAATAATGGAGCTCACACAATTAAGGATTTAATTGCTAAGACAGTATTATATTAGTGCTAAACAACACAACTGTGGACTGCCTGTATAAGTTATTGGTCAACATGCATATCTCCCGTAGTCTTACAGAGAGAGAAACGCGTAGGGTTGATGCATCAGGGAAATTCACTTAAGAAATCTACTATTGAGTAACATGACAAGCTTGTGGCTACTACTCATTTTCCTTAGTTGGTAATGATTAGATTGGAGAATTATATTTATATTTATTTACATAAGTATTTTAATGCAGCACAGTGGTCAGTGAGTAGCACTTATGTCTCGCAGCGCTGAGATAATGACTTCTAGTCCCGGATTAGGCCTTATCTGTGTAGAGTTTGTATGTTCTCCCTGTGTCTGCGAGCGTTTCCTTCGGGTGCTCCGGTTTTCTCCCACACTCCATAAAAAACATGCTGTTAGGTTAAATGGCTGCTGAATAAATTAACCCTAGTTTGTATGAGTGTATGTATGTGTTAGGGACCTTAATATGTAGTTCCTATGGGGCAGAGACTGATGTGAAATACTTTGTAAAGCGCTAATCTGGTAGCACTATATAAAAAACTATTAATAAATAAACAATAAATAAATAAGGAAACCTTTTGTGAGTAGATCATCCTGCTCAGTCCAATAAACCAGTTAATGGAAATTATACATATAATTGTGAATGGTAAAACGTAACACACTATACACACTACAGGGCTGATTAAGAGTTTGGGAATAAGGTTAAAAAAGTAAGTAAAAAGTAAATTCACAAATGTGTGTAACTAATCTCTCTGACTTTTATTTTAAAGATAGAAGACCGTATTCTCAACTCCAAATATTTTTTCTTACATGCCTAGCTATATGTGCAGAGCTACCACGTATGCGTAGTAACTATTTTATGCTATCTACGTAGCATTTTGTTATGTAGATTGAGTACATGCGGTCTTTAAAGACCGCATGTACACAATCTGCGCAACGAAGTTGAGAATCCAGTCCAGAATGTCATGGTTTGTTACTGGTTAATTGCAAGAGTGCTGGGTGCCTTTTTTTTGTATTTGTATAAATTCTCCTTACCTTGCTAGCACCTGCACTGTATTAACTTATAAATTGATTTGAGCAACCTCCATTTTGTGTGTTTGCATGTATGGGATAGCAGCTGAGAGGGATTGCTGTTTCAGAATAGCTGTTTTGGAGTCCTCTGCCGTAGGTGAGCTCTTAATTTAAAAATACATGATATATGACCCAACGTTGGGACTCTGACAGTATTAGAGTTAGGACCACCAAAACAGAGAAGCCTTATATGTGTCTTATCATATATTTGCAAATGTATGTAATGAATTTCTCTGACTTTTATTTTAGAGATAAAGGGCCTGATCCAGACCTACGCCCGCCGTCGCTAAGACGGCGGGCGTAAGCGTAAGATCGGCTGAAAAGCCGATCTGCGCATAC
>WWET01000613.1:334161-348537 GCA_011038615.1 Limnodynastes dumerilii
ACGAAAGGCATGCGGGGGTCTGGATCCGGTCCTCAGTCATTAATATATAAACACAAATACAAAGATAAACAAATATACAGTCTCTTACTGGCCAAGTAAATCTACTGTTATATAAATAACAGTTTTACTGGAGGATTATAGAGTGGGGATATCCAAATGAACTCCACAAATATACAGTTTAAATCAGGACAGCACAACTACATAATGGTAAAATATATGATCATCTGCCACCCATGTCTTCATTGTGAGGGGGCAGGCGTGCAAGTGGATGGTTTTTTGTCTGTGCGGTGTATTGATTTAATATGTTTTATAGTTATATATAACAGTATCTCTCTCTGTACCTGCATAACAAATCCCTCAAGGAAGATAATAGGATCTTAGTGTGTCTGCCTTATGATGACAGTATCGATCCCTGTGTGTTGTCTCAGACATCATGGTGGGTACTGAAGAATCTCTGCGTATTTACTGAACAAAGAGTGGAGTGGAAATTGTATACAAATCACAGATCTATATATAAACCCTTGTGTTCCTACACATAGACTTCTATCAATATTGCGTTAAGCTGTTTTCTCAGTTATTTTTTTTTATCACCGAGGGTATGTTTACCTATAACTAAAACAATTGTAGAGAGCCAGGGCCAGGTACTGATATGGCTCCTATGTTGTTATACTTTACAATGAAGGTATCAATTCTGTATTACAAATGCACAATAGATTGATTTAATCAGTAGACAATGGGCCAGATTCAGAGCTCTGAATGCACTATATTTGGAGCTCAGAACACAGCACTAGCAGGGATCCGATAATAGAAAAGCTGGAGAGTGATTGGATAAGCCTACAGTCTGGATCTGGTACAATGTTGCTACCTTTATGTTTTTGAATTGTATCAGGAAAACAAAGCATCAAATTGATGCCCAGATAAATATCGGACTATATACTTACTCCTTGTAGTGCTCCTGGTTTGACTGGAACCCATGATCCTAGTGTTGTTTTAACACTACGATAACCACTGTGCAAACCTAATTACATTTAAATATAAATGTAATTATATCCCTGGTAGCAGGGATATAACTAGAAATGAGTGGTAGCAGGGATATAACTAGAAATGAGTGGTAGCAGGGATATAACTAGCAATGAGTGGTAGCAGAGATGTAACTAGCAATGAGTGGTATCGGATATAACTAGTAATGAGTGGTAGCAGGGATATAACTAGCAATGAGTGGTAGCAGAGATGTAACTAGCAATGAGTGGTAGCAGAGATGTAACTAGCAATGAGTGGTAGCAGGGATATAACTGACAATGAGTGCTAGCAGGGATATAACTAGCAATGAGTGGTAGCAGGGATATAACTGACAATGAGTGATAGCAGGGATATAACTAGCAATGAGTGGTAGCAGGGATATAACTAGCAATGAGTGGTAGCAGGGATATAACTAGCAATGAGTGGTAGCAGGGATATAACTAGCAATGAGTGGTAGCAGGGATATAACTAGCAATGAGTGGTAGCAGGGATATAACTAGCAATGAGTGGTAGCAGGGATATAACTAGCAATGAGTGGTAGCAGGGATATAACTAGCAATGAGTGGTAGCAGGGATATAACTAGCAATGAGTGGTAGCAGGGATATAACTAGCAATGAGTGGTAGCAGGGATATAACTAGCAATGAGTGGTAGCAGGGATATAACTAGCAATGAGTGGTAGCAGGGATATAACTAGCAATGAGTGGTAGCAGGGATATAACTAGCAATGAGTGGTAGCAGGGATATAACTAGCAATGAGTGGTAGCAGGGATATAACTAGCAATGAGTGGTAGCAGGGATATAACTAGCAATGAGTGGTAGCAGGGATATAACTAGCAATGAGTGGTAGCAGGGATATAACTAGCAATGAGTGGTAGCAGGGATATAACTAGCAATGAGTGGTAGCAGGGATATAACTAGCAATGAGTGGTAGCAGGGATATAACTAGCAATGAGTGGTAGCAGGGATATAACTAGCAATGAGTGGTAGCAGGGATATAACTAGCAATGAGTGGTAGCAGGGATATAACTAGCAATGAGTGGTAGCAGGGATATAACTAGCAATGAGTGGTAGCAGGGATATAACTAGCAATGAGTGGTAGCAGGGATATAACTAGCAATGAGTGGTAGCAGGGATATAACTAGCAATGAGTGGTAGCAGGGATATAACTAGCAATGAGTGGTAGCAGGGATATAACTAGCAATGAGTGGTAGCAGGGATATAACTAGCAATGAGTGGTAGCAGGGATATAACTAGCAATGAGTGGTAGCAGGGATATAACTAGCAATGAGTGGTAGCAGGGATATAACTAGCAATGAGTGGTAGCAGGGATATAACTAGCAATGAGTGGTAGCAGGGATATAACTAGCAATGAGTGGTAGCAGGGATATAACTAGCAATGAGTGGTAGCAGGGATATAACTAGCAATGAGTGGTAGCAGGGATATAACTAGCAATGAGTGGTAGCAGGGATATAACTAGCAATGAGTGGTAGCAGGGATATAACTAGCAATGAGTGGTAGCAGGGATATAACTAGCAATGAGTGGTAGCAGGGATATAACTAGCAATGAGTGGTAGCAGGGATATAACTAGCAATGAGTGGTAGCAGGGATATAACTAGCAATGAGTGGTAGCAGGGATATAACTAGCAATGAGTGGTAGCAGGGATATAACTAGCAATGAGTGGTAGCAGGGATATAACTAGCAATGAGTGGTAGCAGGGATATAACTAGCAATGAGTGGTAGCAGGGATATAACTAGCAATGAGTGGTAGCAGGGATATAACTAGCAATGAGTGGTAGCAGGGATATAACTAGCAATGAGTGGTAGCAGGGATATAACTAGCAATGAGTGGTAGCAGGGATATAACTAGCAATGAGTGGTAGCAGGGATATAACTAGCAATGAGTGGTAGCAGGGATATAACTAGCAATGAGTGGTAGCAGGGATATAACTAGCAATGAGTGGTAGCAGGGATATAACTAGCAATGAGTGGTAGCAGGGATATAACTAGCAATGAGTGGTAGCAGGGATATAACTAGCAATGAGTGGTAGCAGGGATATAACTAGCAATGAGTGGTAGCAGGGATATAACTAGCAATGAGTGGTAGCAGGGATATAACTAGCAATGAGTGGTAGCAGGGATATAACTAGCAATGAGTGGTAGCAGGGATATAACTAGCAATGAGTGGTAGCAGGGATATAACTAGCAATGAGTGGTAGCAGGGATATAACTAGCAATGAGTGGTAGCAGGGATATAACTAGCAATGAGTGGTAGCAGGGATATAACTAGCAATGAGTGGTAGCAGGGATATAACTAGCAATGAGTGGTAGCAGGGATATAACTAGCAATGAGTGGTAGCAGGGATATAACTAGCAATGAGTGGTAGCAGGGATATAACTAGCAATGAGTGGTAGCAGGGATATAACTAGCAATGAGTGGTAGCAGGGATATAACTAGCAATGAGTGGTAGCAGGGATATAACTAGCAATGAGTGGTAGCAGGGATATAACTAGCAATGAGTGGTAGCAGGGATATAACTAGCAATGAGTGGTAGCAGGGATATAACTAGCAATGAGTGGTAGCAGGGATATAACTAGCAATGAGTGGTAGCAGGGATATAACTAGCAATGAGTGGTAGCAGGGATATAACTAGCAATGAGTGGTAGCAGGGATATAACTAGCAATGAGTGGTAGCAGGGATATAACTAGCAATGAGTGGTAGCAGGGATATAACTAGCAATGAGTGGTAGCAGGGATATAACTAGCAATGAGTGGTAGCAGGGATATAACTAGCAATGAGTGGTAGCAGGGATATAACTAGCAATGAGTGGTAGCAGGGATATAACTAGCAATGAGTGGTAGCAGGGATATAACTAGCAATGAGTGGTAGCAGGGATATAACTAGCAATGAGTGGTAGCAGGGATATAACTAGCAATGAGTGGTAGCAGGGATATAACTAGCAATGAGTGGTAGCAGGGATATAACTAGCAATGAGTGGTAGCAGGGATATAACTAGCAATGAGTGGTAGCAGGGATATAACTAGCAATGAGTGGTAGCAGGGATATAACTAGCAATGAGTGGTAGCAGGGATATAACTAGCAATGAGTGGTAGCAGGGATATAACTAGCAATGAGTGGTAGCAGGGATATAACTAGCAATGAGTGGTAGCAGGGATATAACTAGCAATGAGTGGTAGCAGGGATATAACTAGCAATGAGTGGTAGCAGGGATATAACTAGCATATATATATATATATATATATATATATATAGGTATTTTTAAACGGAGATATGAATTCTGACAGCTGCAAAACAAACCCCCTAAAGAACTAGGTCAGATGAGCCAGTGAAGCCTTTACATGTCATATTTGATTGGTTGCAATCATCATCCTTTGTTTCAAATCATTTCCAAAATAATTGCTGTTCATTATTGCTGAACATCATTGTAGTTAAATTGTTGAAAGGCATTAATGTATCCAATGTAGAGAGTAGTTAGGTGCTGTATATATTTTGTCCATGATTTTTTGTCAGTTTTTCTGTTTATCGGGACATATTAGGGTGACAAAAATAAAGTGTTTTATAGTTGACTCGTAGGCAAAACTCATTGTTCAGCCCTATGGAAAGCATTAGGTTAACACTTTATTTCTTAGCATGCCATGGATAGTTTTAACTGTTACAACTGTTAAGTCACAAAGGGGTCTATTTACATAGGATAACTTTTTTAAATGAACAATGTTTGTCCAGGCTCATTTCTCCTGGCAGCTCTGTTCATTAAATTTACTAATACTTACCCCTCCTGTGAGGTCTTGCGATGATCTCCGAGCTCATCGATGGACATTTCATGCATACCAAGTATGTTCATTCATACTTGGTATGCATGAAATGTGCTTCGATGAGCTCGGAGATCATCGCAAGACCTCGCAGGAGGGGTAAGTATTAGTAAATTTGTGCATGCGAAGAGACTCCATTGCGGGACTTTGAAAATTTGAAGTCCCGGGTTTGAAAAAACACTGCGCATGCGCTGTGTGTTCATATCGGGACTTGGAAATCTTAAGTGTCGGTCGCATCTCCTGGACAGGTAAGTTTTACTTTTTCTCTTTATTTTTTTTTTACTATTATTAATATTTTTAATATATTTATTTATATTTTATGTTAAAAATGTAATAAAAAAAAAACTTTTTGGATATTTTATTTTACATTTACACACATATGTTTATTCCAGCGGTCTCCCCATACATGCCCCCCCCATTTTCCTCAGCCTAATAACAACTATTAGAGGTAGAAAAAGAGGGGTATATGGGGTGATCGCTGGAATACTTACCCCTATTGCTAGCTGGCGTTACTTTTATGCTGGGAGCAGAGTATAAAACTCTGATCCCAGGCTTTGTAAATATAACAAACCGTTGGCCCGCTCTAAAAAGAACGAACCAGCGGGGTGATGCAATATTTACCGTATTTCCCCATGTTCAAGACGCACCCCTGTATAAGATGCACCTTAATTTTGGGGTCCCAAATCTCCCCTTTCAGGTTTTCTTACCTTTCAGGATCAACCACCGAGCGGGACTGTGGCCACATAAGAAAACGTTGGAGGGGAGGGAGCTGGAGCCTAGACTTCATTTTAGAATCCAGCCGCAGTCTGTCTCCAGACCAGCGGCGCTGGTCTGGAGTCAGACTGCGACTGGATGCTAAAATGGTAACCCCCCTGTATAAGACGCACCCTGTTTTTGGACACCATATTTTTCCAAAAAAGGTGCGTCTTATACATGGAGAAATACGGTACATGTATCACCATGGAAACTGACGATTTCAATGGCGATGCATGCTTTGTAAGTATTAAAAATTGCATTTTTATGTGATAATGCCAGGTTTCACTTCAAAAACTGGCATTATCATATTAAAATGAAGTTTGTAAATAGACCCCATAATAGGTAAATGAGTAAAAGTGTAATGAACGGAAGAACGTAGTTTAACTTTGGCTGAATACATTCTGGGCCTGATTCACAGGCTGAAAATAAGAACTTAAAGTTACACCTGGGCTAAACCATGTTGATTTCAGGGGAGTCAAATTTTATTTGTTGCAACAGTATTATAGTTAAAAGGTGATGTTCCCCAGCTCAAGTCTAATTAGCAGTTTAAAAGTGAAGCTGGTCAGGTATCTGTGTGCAATAAGTAAAAGCAAAGCATTCTCCCTGCATGCATAGAATAAAAATAACTTGACTCCCCCTGAAATCAACATGGTTTTGCCCAGGTTTAAGTTCTTATTTTCAGCCTCTGAATCAGGCCCTCTGTTCTTAAAGTGTAAAAGGGACAATCACCCTCCCAATTATATGTAATATATCATTTTATTCAAATATTTATACACATTTTTTGGAAGTTTACACATTAAAAAAGTTCCTCATTCTTTAATGTCTTAAAAAGTACAACTGTTGTCGATGAAATGAGAATGACAATGTGACTCTTGCCATCTGTAGAAAGGTAAATAATTGGGAATGGTTCAAAATTTGATCACAGCATTAACGTGTTTGTTGAAAAAAATACATTGTGTAACATATTAATTACCAATGGTTTTGTTTTATTTATTTGCTCATGAGCAAAATGTTTCATTAACTTAGTAGTTTAAATTAAATACTTTACAAAAACTCATTGTGGTTTGTATGCTTTAATAATTGCATTCAAATGTTTATTTAAAAGTACATTGAAGGTACAAAAGTGTATGTATTAAAAAAACAGTACCATATCTCTAAAAGCTAATGTGCTATTGAAAAACCCTTAGGAACAATGGGCTGGATTCAGACTTAAGAAGGAGCTTGAAATTAAGGACCTGATTCACACTTAAGAATCTTCTTAAAATAAGAACTTAAAGTCGCTCCTGGGCAAAACCATGTTGTTTTCGGGGGGAGTCAAGTTAATTGCATTCTTTGCATGCAGGAATACATCTTTGAATTGCTTACTGAAAACAGATACTGACCAGCTTTACTATTACACTGTTATTTAGACTTGGGCTGGGAAATATCACCTCTCAACACTAGTACTGTTTGCAACAGATGAAATATGACTCCCCTGCAATCAACATGCTTTAGCCCAGGAGTGACTTAAAGTTCTTATTTTAAGAAGATTCTTAAGTGTGGATCAGGTCCAAAGAGAGTAAAGTTACTCCAGGGCTAAACCATGTTGATTGCAGGGGAGTCATATTACATCTGTTGCAAACAGTATTACAGTTAAGAGGTGATGTTTCCTATCCCAAGTGTAAATAACAGTGTGATAGTAAATCTGGTCAGTACCTATGTGCAGTAAGCAATTCAAAGATATATCCCTGCATGCAAAGTATACAATTAACTTGACTCCTCCCTGCAATCAACATGGTTTATCCCAGGTGCAACTCCAGCCCAATATTATTAAACATTTATTTATCTTATTTATTTACATTTTATAAATCCAAATCCAAAGTTGGCTATAAATGAGTACCTTTATCATGCCACCTTTTATTAAAACTGTGATGCCTGTAGTGTTAAAATACTTTACTATTTCTTCTGTGCACAGTAATGTCCTTCATAGGAGTTAAATGAAGGTACATTGAATGACATTGAAAATTTCTAGTCAGGTGACCTATGGTATAACTGATTCCAGGAATTGTGTATCACATCACAACATACTGTTTATGACTGTAGTGGGCTATGATGATTTAGGAGCTGGGGCAGTAGTGATCAGTAACTTTATTAGTAACATAAAGTTATAGCCCAATGCAGCAACTGAGTGTTGCAACTCCATACTCCTTGGGCATTAACCCTTTCAGACCCTGTGGCTCACCCTGTCACAATTACTTTAATATTAGTAGTATTTGTACATTATTAAAGATTGCAGTTACATATTAAATAATCATATTTAATACCACACACCCATATTACTTACCATGAAAGTTTAGCAACATTTGTTGAAACATCTGTTTTGATTCAGTGACGTATCACCAGGATTTACAGTTTTTACTATTTATTTAAACTGCGCTCATGTCATTCCATATCCAGGCGTATTGCATTCAATTCATGCCACTTAGTGTTCTATTACATCAGTGTGTGTCCAATCTATTTAACACCGTGACCATGGCTGTGTTTTTCTCAGCGCTTTTCATCGTTATGTTTTAAACTATTATATAATATAACTCCAATCCTTCATATATAGACATAGCTAACAATTACATGAGAAATTAGCATTAGCAGACCACAGAGGGAACAGGGATTGACTAGAACTGGACAGGATTTAACAAGAAAAAATAACCTTTCTGGGCGAGAAGATGGGGCATTGATTTGGGCTTTTGCCATGATTTCATGATTTTAACCCTTTGAGTGGTACACATAGAGATTGTAAGTACATGAAGATACAATGTAAGTGCTTATTCATTAGAATGGTGTGGAAAGAAATAATAGCGATATAAGACAACAACCAATCAGTTTTTTGGCTTCTCTTTTTAAATAGTACAAAAGGGGAACATTCTAATTGGTTCTCATCCGCATCTGCTAATGCTGGTCACACTCCATGTGATTCCTGGCGACCAATATAATGCTCCGCTCACTGGACACTTTGCATAGTGACCACACACAGGCCCGATAATGTAAGCTTATATATACTCCACCCTTTGCCCTTCCTACTAGGATCAGCACTAATGATCTGATTATTGGCCCAGAACCTACGTTGGAAAGTTTAGTCAGTGTTTAAGAAATCTGTAAATGCCACACACTATGCAGTAATCATACAGATCAGCCAATTATTGTATAATGCGTGGCAAGCTTAAGTTTGGACCAGTGGGAGACATAAACTTCTACATGGGCTAAATCACTATTTCTTTGTACCTAAATGGCCACAAACAAGACTATCATTTGAAGTCCAGTGAATGTGATTTCTCTGCCCTGTTTGCATATTTAGCCATAAATTGAGGGGAGTTAAAAAGATACAGTATGTTCCACCCACCACTCCACTGTGCCATGACTTAACAGAGTGTTACCATTGTGTGAAACCACCATGAAGTGATTTTCCATAATTGTCATTAAGATGTGTCAGAGTTGCTTGTTTTCCCAAAAATGATTTTACTCTTTTCTCTAAACATTTACCATACATTTTCTTATGTAACATAATATGGAGGCATTGATTTAGTTTTCCTTTTTGTTCTCTGTGATATATGAGTTAACATTTGGGCAAATACCATAGAATATTTTCCAATATTAACCTAGGCCAGAGCTCAAATTTTGTAAAAATTTTTTTAGAGGCCAGCACAAAAATTTAGGCTTTTTTATAGACAATTTTTCATTGACTTTCATATGTGTGCATACTTTATAACAACCACCTGCACACACTTGTCCATACAAAGTTGTTTGTCAAATATAGCATAATGTAAAAACAATATATATATTTTTCTGTAATGTCCGTCCACTTACCTACTAACCTCTTCATTCTCTCCTCCGTAATGAACTCTGGCTGTTGAAGATGCTGGAGAAGCATCTATTGCAGCTAATCCACAGGGAAGTCACCCTGTGGCCACTAATCCCTAGCCCACTGAGGGGTCAGGAACAGTCTACATCACACTGGTGGTTGCTTCTCCGCATCAACTGTGTGGTGACTATGGTGACTGGTATTTGTCCAACGCTGGTTTAGGCAGTGAAAGCCTACATTAGTACCACCTCTTGCCAATAATGCCTGATATCCCACACAACACCTACTTCCTGACTTATCCACAAGCCTTCTGCAAATGTTTTAGTTTATTGCGAACATGACTTTTGGAAAGTCTGTTTTTAAATTAAATAAAAAAGTTATTTTTGTTCTTGCTGCTGTTTTCAGCAATTTTCAAAGAAGAAAGAAATTGAGTTATACTGTTCAGTTTTACTCCATGACGGGCACCATCCATAAACGGAGAGGTCCGCTATTTCTGCTAGTCATTATTTCCAGGTTAAATGTGATAGGCCTTAGCAGCGCAATGGATCGAATGATTTATGTTTCCTCTGAAGATAGTTGTCCTCAATAAAGGTAGGCTCCAGAAATTAAAATGCAAATTGCCATATGGAGAATTTTATTTCTGGAAAAAAAACCAACAACACTTTACATTTAATGCAAATGAAAACATTTGAGACAAATATAAAGCAAAACAAGATTTGGTATGCATTGATTTTTAAAGGGGGACTGGCACTTAGTAGTGAATATTCATTGAGCTATGCAAAAAATAATCATGTTGCATCTGACATTTCCTGTGCTGTTTGCTGAGCTGTCAATCCTCTGCCATGAGCTCTGGGAATTGTCGTGTTTTCTAGGAGAGGAATATATCCTACTAGAATGGAGGAAGACTAGATGACATCACAACCAGACAGAACTTTATACAGCTTGTGGTGCCATTGCAGTTGCCAACATAGCTGGCAAACCTCCCAGTGTGCATACCACAGTTAATTCTCTATGTCTTCCAACACTGACAACATGGTTGTTTAAATAATAGCTGGGATGTAACATTATTTGTTTTGCCACAAATCTTAGCACATATTATATAGTTATGGATTATAGTGAATTATTTGATTCTTGGTTACCAAGTGCTTGAATTACATTGTGAATAATACAAATGCATCCAAGGAAATGATGCCTACAGTAGCGAAGAGTTACTTACTGTGCTAGCCATATTATCATGAACAATTCATTCAGTACATGTTTGACATGAAGGACCTGATCCTAAGCTCTGCATGATAGATGAATTCCGTACACTAATTGATGTTAAGGAACGGAAATCCAGGCGTATGGAACTAATGGGTTGTGGGTCCCCACTTAGAATGGCCCTATTTCGATAGGGCTGTTTACTCCCAGCCAGTTTCGAACTGACTGAGATTTTGATTGCATATACCTTGATGAGGCATAGCAATCGATCCATGGAGCACCGAGCTTTCGGTGCTCCGAAATGTAAGTAAGTAAAAAAAAGTACCCTAATCCTTTCCCTAATTCTAAAACTAGCCCTCCCCTCTCACTACCCTAAACCTAACCCTTCCCCGCAGCCTGACCCTAACCCTCTCTTCCTGGCAGTCTGACTCTAACCCTCCATCTCCCGCAGCCTGACCCTAACCCTCCCTCCCCTGCAGCCTGATCCTAACCCTTCCTCCCCTGCAGCCTGACCCTAACCCTAACCCTAACCCTCCCTACCCCCCACCCTGGAGAGGTTACTCACCTTTCCCTGCGGTCCGGCAGCGAAGGGATATCAGCGGCAGTGGTATTTCCGAATGAGAATGGGTAAAGTATGCCGATCGGTATACTCACCCATTCTGAAAACAAAATTATATACTGGTGAGTATTTGAAATAGCGACATCCAAAAAGGATTTTGGAAATGAGAAGTTCTAACTGGGGACTGCAACCGGAACTAATGCACCCCCTCTACTCCGCCTAAAACTCGTAAGGTGTGGGGGAGCATTGACATTTTACAGTAGGGGTGGGTTTTAATGGTTCCGTGCATATGAGCAGTCCCACCAACCGCTGATCCACACAGGTGACTTAAGCTTGCTTTGTGGCAGCGCAAGTCATGTAAGTACACACGTGGACTGCCAGACCTCCACGCATGCAGTAAACACATGGAGGTATGGGTCAGCTCCTAAATATTCTCATAGATGCAGGACTATGATTCAACCATACAAATTAAGTATTTTAAAATGCTGGATGTGTTTAAGGAGGAGATTTAAAAAAGTTTCCATTTGAGTTTATTAACTTTTCTTGAACAACTGTCAGTGGTTTGGACAATGTTTGTTTATTGACAAGAAATGTTATATAGCCCCAGGCTTCTCAGCAATGAAATGCAGCTTGAAATTGGTATTTTATCCATTTTCATTTATTTTTGATGCCGCATGTAATTCCGAAGTGTTTTATTCTGATATGTTGTAAAATAGCCCACAGTGCATGTGTTACCTGGATGCCATTTAGAATCTGGCCTCTGTTTATTTGATGCCAAGATGCAAATAGTATCTTTCCCAATTTACGGGAGGATTAAAGTAATGCACAATTTATAAATACATTTTACATAGGTGATGAGAGCCAAGCGAAAGCTCACTTAGGTATTACCAAACCTATTAGTATTTTAAGATTTTTATGAGAAAGTAGGTATTGTAATCACTGTGTGTAAAAATAATATTTATTGGTTTTCAGAATACAAAATCCTGTAAACATAAATATGAGTATTTCAAGGAAAAACAGCAACATAATAGGAAAAGATTATAATTATTATTAATTATGTTGCACAGATATGGAGCCAGCTTTACTAAGGTGTAGGTTTGGAAAGTGGAGGTGTTGCCCATAGCAACCAATCAGAATCTAGCTGACATTCTCTAGATGCAAATAGTATCTTTCCCAATTTACGGGAGGATTAAAGTAATGCACAATTTATAAATACATTTTACATAGGTGATGAGAGCCAAGCGAAAGCTTACTTAGGTATTACCAAACCTATTAGTAATTGGAGTATTTTCTGAGAAAGTAGATAATGTAATCACTGTGTGTAAAAATTTATTACTGTATGCAACAATATTTATTGGTTTTCAGAATAGAAAACCCTGTAAACATAAATATGAGTATTTCAAGGAAATACAGCAACATAATAGGAAAATATTATAATTATTATTAATTATGTTCCACAGATATGGAGCCAGCTTTACTAAGGTGACGTTTTGGAAAGTGGAGATGTTGCCCATAGCAACCAATCAGCATCTAGCTGACATTCTCTAGTATATAATAGGAAAGTGAGAGCTAGAATCTGATTGGTTGCTATGGGCAACATTTCTACTTTTTCAAACCCACAGCTTAGTAAATCTGGCCCTTGGTCTCTCTCCATTCTGCTACCAGCATTATTTTAAGTTTACTTTTAAGAGAATGTAGAATTGTATGAATGTCAGAGGGACTCCCTGAATAGTGGGTGATCTCCCTGAAGAGTTTGGCCATCTCCCCGATGATGATTCAGTTCCAGAAATTTTAGGCTTTTCCCCCTGCGGTGTGATGACAGAATTCAGAACCTGTGTTGTGTTTCCTTGCATTGGAGGCCACAGTGCAATCACAGACGACCAGTTATCTAAGACAACATGTATTCACTTTCAAAGTTTTATGAAATTTAATGAATATTGATGTTGACATCTTTTATGGACAAATAGGTCATAGTTGCTGACTCTCCCGGTATGTCCGGGAGACATAAAAAATTTGTGCAGTTTTCCTGGGAGAGCCGGCAAATCTCCCGCAAGGGACTTGAGGCTCGACCTCAAGTCCTGCCTCCCTGCCTGGCAATACTAGTTTACTAGTGTTGCTAGGGACAGGGAGGGACTTGATGATGCAAATTGCGTCATCAAGCCCCACCCCCATCCCTATGAAACCCCGAAAGGGGTAATTGATAGCCAAGGGACTAAATCGCATAAATCGCACTGTTAAGTCCTGCCCCCTACCTGCATCTATGGCTTCTCTCAGGGATCTCCCGAAGGGAAGCTTTTAAAAGTTGGCAACCCTGATATAGGTTTTCTGGTATTGCTAGATACACCCCTTAGGTGGCGCAGAACAAATTACTTTGGAACATTTTCAAAAGTTGACTAGTATGTGCTATTGGTATTTGTTACTTATATACAGCACCCAACAATCAAAGGATATTTCAAATACCTTGAGTTGCTGTGATTATCTGCAGTATGTATGCAAGCAGGGAAGTTTGGAAAATGACTGCATTGAAACTAGGGCTGGTTTTAAATGTGTTCAGGCTCGTAACCTTAGGCATACCTCACATTATTTCAAGTTACATAATCAAAGAAAAATAAACCTCCTGCGATGATCTGTCCAAATAAAGCTAATCCCCACCATGACCAAAGCAACCATAATGACAGGTGATGCCGGCCACATTGACTTTTATTAAAGCTTCTTTCTCTGTTACTATGCTTCTCTCAGCTACATAAAATAGTATTTATGTAAAAAAGTGGCTTGTTTTTGCATGTGTGCATATATTTATTCATTTCCCATAAGGTGCATGAGGTTGTAAGGGGACATCTGTATCGAACCTAATCTTCAGAGGGATCCTGGTGCCCACTTACAGTCCTGGGTTACATAGCTTCCCTGACTGAGCCCTGTGCCAGGACTCACGTCTTTGACCTCTATTATTAAGCTTCTGTTACCTGTGTTCCAGAAGGGTATAATATGTGAGAGTGACATTTAAGAGCGCCAACAGTTAGCTTTCCGGCACTAAAGTGCTCCCAGGATAGTCTGAACAGTATGCTCTCAGAGGAGATAGTGGAGACTGAGTGGGGGTGAGAGCATGGACAGAACGGAGGAGAGCACGGATGGGAGCAGAGGCGGGGACAATGGCCCTGATCCAGCCTTCCGC
>WWET01000613.1:361254-390735 GCA_011038615.1 Limnodynastes dumerilii
TCAATCTGAAAGCTATTCAGATAGAAAATAATTTAAATTCTAATTAATCTAAGGGAAATAATTACATGAAACTGGGTTATATGAAGCACAGTAAACATCCATGGTTTAACAATGAATAAATTACTTACTTTTCCTTAAGGGGATCTGACATTCATATTTACCTGCCAACCTTCCAGCTGACTGATTGCTGTAGTCTTCTGTCTACTAATCAGCCTTTCATCTGTGTTGATGTCACAATTGACTCCTGTGCTTAGTCATAGGGGGTGTGGCTTGTGCTCAGCTAGCGAGAGCATGGCTTCTGTTTAGGCAGTGGGTGTTTTTCATTAACATCAATTACTTACATAATTGTCAAGAAGTTCAAATGATCAATGTGTACTGATAATGAACGTGAACTGAAAATAACTAAGGTCCAAATCTACTTGGTTGTAAAATGATTATTATTGACTTTAAGTTTCTTAATAAAATTGTTGTATAAAAGATTTATTTCTAGAACTAGCCAGGGGTGCAGAAGTCACTGTCAGTTTTGCGTTGTAGGTTGTCTAAAAATATTCGAGTCGATATGGGGGTCTGGGTCTCCTTCCTCAGTGATTTTAACGGTGTACGGATTTGTCAGACTCTGGTATCCTCTAATCAGGAGGTACAGCTGTTTACCGATGCTGTTGGTTTCGGAGCATTTTTTCAGGGTCAGTGGTGTGCTGAGCGCTGGCCCCCATCCTGGTCTGACAGTGGCCTCACGGCCAACTTGTTGGTCCTGGAGTTATTCCCCATTATTGTCACAGTGGAACTGTGGGCAGAAGAGTTACAGATTTCATGAATGATTGACAGGGGGCGGGGCTTAATAAAGAAAACCTGGGGGAGGGGGGCTGGAGCCTTGAGGCACACGATTGGAGTACTGGAGGGGGACTGGAGGCACATGATGGGAGAACCATATTACCACAGCTAAGCAACACTAAATACAAAATGGAGGATGCTATGAGAAAAACAAACACAGCTATTTCACAGCAAAACATCAAAAAGTTACAATCACAATCCCAGTCAAAAAATTAAATCAGATTTGTTTGACATGATCTTCCCCCAGTGAATCCATGCTGCTTGGGATCCTGTAAGTTACTGGATTTAAGATACTGTACAATTTGTTCCTTTAACAGTGTTTCCATCAATTTCTCTACTACTGGCACAATTGCCAACTAGAAATAATAAGATATTATTCATCCGAACCAACCTCATTTTACTAAATTGGATAACAAATTGTTAACACCCCACAAGACAACACCCTTAAAGTTCCAGAAACAGTACAAATAGAAACAACTAACCAATGTGGCAGATCAAATAGCCATACACCAGCAGGTAACTAGTTTTCCTCAAATCCCATTGAGTCAACATCTGCACTCAAATAAAGATTTTAACAAGGAAACTCACATGGTTGTCAGGACAACAGTCAGTTGTAAATGGCCTTTCTTTCCTGGCCCCAGGCATCAACACTGAACCAGGTTCTAAGACACTGAGTAACAGCTGACTTACTGCACACCCTAAATATGTTAGGAACCCTTGTTTCTTTCCTGAAGCTTCTAACTCAGAATCAGTATTACACATATTGGGGTAGATCCAGAACTCCGCTTGCAATCCGTTTACTAGCGTAGTGTATTTTCGCATGCATACTTTCTATACACTCCCCTAGGCACACCCCTTAAATGTACGTATTTTGAATGATTTCCACTTTCCAAACCCTACCTTAACTTTTGCCCACGTAACCACTGTCAACCGCACACATACGGATGGGTAACACGTATTTACGCAGCTAAGCACACCCATACTGTACACTTTAAATGAAAACCCCCTCTACATTGCGTATTTTAGATGTACTTTTGGCACACATAAATTTGGCATACCCACACGTATGAATTTACGCAGCAAATACGTAAATGCCCCGTACGCTCACATTTATGTTACGTTACGTAGCATATTATCTGTCGTGCGCATGCGCAGTACTTACCAAACTGTGATTTTACGTGTCCGCCACGCGTAAATTCGCTTACAAGCGCAATTTATTATTAAACACTTGGGACCGGATTCACAGATCCGTATTTACTACGTGCGCATATTTACGCACGCATATAGCAAGGCAACACCCACGACACTTCACTCTCCCAGCCGTGCAATCATATGCTTACACCTCCATAGACCACTCTATCTTTAAGTGTGTACTTACTTGTGTATATGTCTTCCGTGTGTGCAATTTTTTATAGACACGCCCTCAAGCATTCATTTAAATGCCTCCCCCCACCCACTTTTATGTATATTTTCAAGAACGTATTTCTACCCCCTCCATCCGCACGTATGTACCCAAGTGCGATTCACATGTCCGTGCCTAAAGCACTTACATGCGTATATATATATGGTAACGTACGTAAATAAAGTTACTACGCATGCGCAGATAAAACGTACCCAAAAATACGCACGCAAACGCCACGTAAAAAGGGATCTGTGAATACGGTCCTTGCTTATCATAAACATGTTAACTACACACACTGGAGGTAACTAATTTGTTGGTTAAATTATTCTTTCTTAAACCTCTCAATTCACTGGGCGCTGGTTCTCGTGAATAATTGGTCCAGTCTACAAATGTTTGTATTTGGTATATGAAAGTAATAAGTGCATTTTAAATAAAATAAAATATTTCATAACAAACTCTTTTTTTAGTTGCTTCCAAAAAATGTGAATAAACAAACTAACTTTTTATTACTCTGTGTCATAATAGAATATCCACAGCAGTGTGCATTATAATTTTTGAAGCATGACATACAAATATGTTCACTTTTTCATAGCTTTCAATTTTCTGTCCACTGCTTCCTAACTGCTAATTATTGTCCGGATTTTGGAATGCCTTTTTCTTTTCTTTTTTTTATTATGCCCCAGACACTGTAATGAAGCTGTTTTGACTGCTACTCGAAACCAACACATTTAAACCATTTAGGATTTTTTTTTTTCGAACAATAGCTGTAAATCAGGAGACAAATGGTACTACAAATGAAACCTTTGAGCAGCTGTGTGCAGAATGGGCCAAACTACCTTCGGGGAGCTGGCTGGGATCTCCGCGCTAGAAGCAAAATGAGTTTAGTTGATAAGCACTGATTTGCCAGTAGCCCACATCATAAAACTGCAATGTAACTTGGACAAATTAGTTGTCAATGATCCAAATGACCCTGAATGCTAATTCACTTTCAAGCAGCTTAAAACAGCAGCCTAAATCAATCATGTTCATTTTGGCTAATAAAAAAACATAGTTTTCAATAGAAGCGCAGAGAGCACCAAAATCCTAGGATTACTATAGTATGCCCTCAAACATAACATTAACACGTTCTTTAATGTAAACAAAAAATCTGATTACTTTAATTGGGGTTTAAGGTTATTTTACTTAAGCAATATAGGCTATTTAATAAAGTTGTTTGATTGGGTACTGTTTGGTGTTACTTTTGGCATTGCTTCTTTTATCACACAACTATCCTAAATCTGGCCTCAGGTCAACAGATATCAAAGTCAACTGTCCGAATTTTGTAGAATAAATTGAGTTGTGATGGACAATAATAATTAATCAGTTCATTATTGTTTATTAAAAAAAATGAGACAGAGAACTGGTTTGTTTGTTTTGTAATTTATGGTAGAGTGTATTTTGGAGAATTACCAGGTAAATTAATCATATGCGTTATCTTACACCTATAGAAATAGGGCCGGATTCAGAGTTGAGTATCTGTGCAAAATTTAGATGGATGTGTAGCGGAATTGCGCACTGTGCATGCACAAGAAGCGTATTGTCGACCGTAAAGCAGGCGCATGCGATGCCATTTTTCTGTCTCCTCCAGCTTCCGAATCCATTTTTATTTGTATGCAGAAAGGGGTGTGTTTAAATATAGTAATGTATTTTTGGGCGTATACTAGCTGATTTGTGCTCATCTGTATGACAGTTTGCACACGCTTACTTCTTTCCTGCCCTGACCATGGTGCAAGCGTATTTAAAACTGTTTTTTTAATTGGATAATGCCTCAAGGCAGACACGTGACTCATTAAAAAAAAAAGTGATACAGCTGCTCAAACACTATTTACTATAGATACAAACAGTAGTGGATATCTGCAGGAATATTTGTAACTGTGAGGCATTTTAACATAAGTGAGGTTTTTTTAGTTTGTTTTATGCGCACACCCTTTTTATAACATTTGTAATAATTTTTTTTATTTATGTTAAAAATAATTGTTATTTTTACTAATAAAATTGTTAGTTTTCTTTTGTATGTTGTTGGAGACTCTAAATTAAAACACAATATTACAAATTAGTTAGTGTTTCTAACATTTACAATACATAAATAAAATACTTTACTACTTATTATTTTGTGTATGACCATAAATGCAGAAAACACTTTCCTTCCTTGCTGTCCAAGTTAAGATATTGTTTAAAATACATGGCAATATATATCAATTAACTTTTTTCCACCATTTTATGGTTTTGTCATTTTGTTTTAAAAAATAGAAAATAAAATCATAACAGAATGAAATTTTTTAATCCAGTGTTAAGCGGGTCACATGCCAAGCGATCTCTATAATGGGCGATATAACGCTATGGTCGCCGAGAACATTGTATCCTGGCCACACAGTACCCAATTTAATGAGCTATCATCTTACCACATTGGGCCTATCATAATAGGATTGGGAACTACATTGTGAACAATATGTTTATTGAGCTTTTCAACAAATCTGTCCATGCTACACATTATGCAATAATTGGGCAGAGCAGTTGATTGTCCAAATGATTGCCTAGTGTGGCTTTACAATGCACACATGCATTTAATAAGGCTAACGTTTTTATTAAAACAATAAAATTGCCAACCAATCATCCTTTGCTCAATCAATAAAACCCCCAACTATGAATTATTGACATTATGACAGCAAAGTCACTATTTTTTCCTGAATTGATAGACCTAATAAATGACTGTTTTCATTTTATATAGGTTAAATGACTGTTTCCATTTATATAGGTGACAAATATACCTCAGTATATCATCCAGCTCTTTTAGAATAGAACGGATTATCATAAGTCACTGCTTTACAATTTGTATCGGATACATCCTTATAAAATGATTTTGAGTTAACTGGTCCTGGCAGACTGTCATGATATATTGACTTCTATATCATCTTACGATGATAGATCATGTAAGACCTCTGACTAATGCTATTGACTACTATAATCAATGAAATGTAAGTGTAATCTTGGTTAAGTATTTGGCTTCCAGGGTTTTTCAGATCCTATTATTTACTCTTAACAATATATTTCAATATTCTTTTCTCCAGTTATATATTTATTTAGGTATTTTATTTATTTATTTATTTATTTATTTATTTATTGCATTACTGCAAACAAAGGAAATTTAAATGAAGAGAGACATTGAAACATAAAATCCAATTTCATATGACCTGCAGATTACTGAAATCTACTGGACTGTTCTGCCTGTGGGGATTATATCATTGGCGATGTGTCCGTATCATCTGCTATGTTTTGCTACTTGATAGTGTGTAAGTGTTTGTTTATGTTTAATTTCTTCTTTTGTGTGGATAGCCTGTATAATACTCAGTAAGATGTCATTTGACCCCCTTACTATATAGTAGGGCATACACCAAGGTCCGAAATTCACAGTTACATAGTTTTTGTCTTACATATGTTGATTTAAGAATTGAGCTACTACACATGCGTAGTAGCTTATTTATGCTATCTACGTACCATTTCTGTACGTAGATTGCGTAAGCGCGGTCTTTAAACAGCGTATGTAAGGCAAAAACTACGTCACTGTGCATCCGGACCCAAGTCATCAGCTTGCTGAACTTATTAAAGCTTAAGTAATTATGTATACTGTATGGACCTAGCACAGATCTCCAGTAGAGTTTACCTTTCTTGTGTCAGATATAATTAAATAACGCTTGTCCTGTACCAATGGACTATTGGGGTTGCAAAAATCCCTGGTGGGGTCCACTGGTGTAGATGGTCTTCAGAAATAAGTAAATTGTATATATAAAGCCAGGTATGTGCGTAGACAAAGCTATTCAAAGTATAGAATTATAAATCCTTATTTATGATTCAGGATACACTGGCTTCAACGGGGCTTGATGAGATTTGTTCTCAGCAATATGTATAGAAAGACATCATAGTGTAGTATGTCTAAAATTAAATCTTTACTAAATGCTCTTTAAAAATGGCTTGCGTGCCACAGGATAAAAGTTAATAAGCATTAAAGTCTTATCTGTCCGAGTGACTGCAACTTCCTTGGCCTGTACACCAATCCACTTAGAGAAACGGAAGAATGGGATGTTGTGCACCGGTTCTGTATGCTGATCCATATATATGAATCAAAAAAGTTCATGTTAAAGTTCATGTAAAGTTCATCTCCCAGTTACTATAAAACCCATATAGGGAAATATAATCAATTAACATTTTATCATTCTCATGTTAGTCAAAATTGCAATAATAAGTGCAAAGTGTAAACTCCTTAATGTGTCTGTACCAGATGCTATGGGAGATGCTATGTCCAACAAGGTTCTGGTGTGAGCTGCAGATGTTTGTTTGCTTTAGTTTGCATGATCTCTTGTAAATAATTGAAGCAGCCATGTCTTATAACACTGCATTTGTCTTTACTTCTCTTTTTTCGATGAGAAATGCCATGACTTACTATTACAAAGAGGAATTTATAATGAAACATTACATCCCTCACATACTGTCCGCTTCCTGACTGTTCTAAAAAAATAAAAAAAAATAAAAAAGGGATTAAACTGGAGAAAAATCATAGCACATGGGGCCTTAATTGTAAAGCTTTATGAGGTGTCGATACTGTGTTTTATGCAGCATTAAACCTGGGGAGATACTTAACCACTATGTCTCAGTGTAGCCTGTCTGAGCTTGGCAGAAGGCCTTGTGTTACTGCTCCATTCTGTCTGGCCCACTGCCAATCTGGATTCTATATTTTCGGTTGTGTAAATCTTTCTTGGCAGAATGTGGAAAACTTTTGTTCAGTAATAAAATAATACAACTTTTTTACTGCAATCTAATTATATATATGTATGTATATATAGTCTGGCCCACATCTGGATTCTATATTTTCGGTTGTGTAAATCTTTCTTGGCAGAATGTGGAAAACTTTTGTTCAGTAATAAAATAATACAATACAAGACCCCCACTTAGGATCAGGAGCTGGATAAGGTTGCACCAGTAACCTCCCATACTATTTATTTTTTGTTTGCAGCCCTCTGGCAGGATTTTTTTTACTAAACTGAAGGCTTCTGTAAAGGGAACTGCAATGTGGTCTTTCCAACTTAAACACCTGCACTGAACACCTGGAATTCAAAATGGAGGAAGTAGTAGCGTCTCACAACTCCTTATTTTCATTGTAAGAGGGAATATAAGTAGATGTGGCCTAGCTCAGAGACAAGATGGCTGATCTAGAGGATCAATCGAGAAGGAACAATATCAAGATCAGGAACATTCATGATTCAGTCTCTTTCTGGTGAAAATCCTTGTAAAGTGAGAGAACTCCACCGATAGTATCTCTGCAGTGAAAGCCAGTGCCAAGCTTCTGAAGGAATGGAAACTTTTGCCTCTTCTAAATCTGACTCCACTCCGCTCTCCACTGATTGGACTCATGTAGTATAATCCTTACTCTCTAATAACTACATAATTTGCTGCCTCTTTATTATTGTTCTGTTACTGACATGGCTCTATTATAGAAGTGTCAGTTTATTTCTTATTCCAGTGTAGTTAGGTTTTATATGATTGTAGTTAGGTTTTATATGATTGTTTAGCATGGAGCAGTTTTACAGTTTCAGTTAGGTGGATGTGTGTATTTTCAATTTATGACTATATTATTTCTATTTCAATGATTTTTTTTATGGTATACAGGTGTCTGCTTCAACCTTAACTCATTCTTGTTGGATGGGCATTGTCTGGGTGGGCCTCATCCTACCCAAGTTCCTGCACCACAAACTGTAGATTGTCACACCTCCATCTTCCTAGTTTCCCTAAGACAACTTATCTAGGCTGTTATGGGCTGTTTGGTTTTCACCCCACCTTCCTGGTTTCTACCCTCATGGGTTCCCCATAGTAGCTGTTGATATCTTACCTGGGTATTATCCCTCTAACTTTCATGGTCAATTAGGATAAATGGCCGTGGGAGTAAAACTATAACTATTCTTTTATTTATCCCATACATGTTTAAACTGTTGTGTTACTGTGTTAGCCTCAACCACATAGGATGGGAAGTTATTTCATTTATCTATCACCCTTTCAGTGAAGTAATGTTTCACATATTTCCTCTGAGTCTACCATCATCCAGTTTACATTCAGGTGTTCTATTACACCACTTCCTTCGAAAAATGCCCCCTCCTCTAGCCAGTCACAACCCTTGATATATTTGAAAGCCGAGATTATATCCCCCCTCTCCCTTCTCTGCTCCAAGCTATACATGTTTAGTTCCTCTAGCCTTTCTTGGTATGATTTGTGACACAGGCCATGGACCATTTTAGTTGTTCTTCTTTGCACAGTCTGTAATGTATTTATGTCTTTCTGGAGATATGGCCTCCAGAACTGAACACAGTATTTCTAGGTGAGGTCGTACCAACGATCTATAAAGGGGCATCACTACTTCTCTCTTTCTGCTACTAATTCATTCAGCTTGATTCATCCAGATCATGTGGGTTTTATACCAGGTCAACAAGGCCCTGTCAACACTTACAGGGTTCTGGATTTTATAGACTTGATTGAGCAGTCCAAGGAGGAAGTAGTGCACCTCTCATTGGATGTTAAAAAGTCTTCAATACACTTCACTGGAATTATATGGAGCAGGCGTTTGTGAATTTTGGGCTTGTAGACAGCATTTTACGATACATCATGGCACTATGCAAAGACAGTACAGTCCAATCCTTAATATTGGATTATGTCACCTGTATTCAATATATCTAATGACACCCATCAGGGTTCTCTCACCCCTAATATTTGCCCTGGCAATTGAGCACCTTGCCCAAAATAGCTCCTCTCAGAAATTTTCAGTGATCTATTTATACAACAGTGTGCACAAATGATTTCTATTTCTAGACCACATTCTTTTGTTTGTCAATTATCTGATGACCTCACTTGCAGCTCTTCCTGATATTCTGGCCCAATATAGCTTTGTATCATACTATAAACTCAACAATACTAAAACTGAAGCGCTCCCTATTAATATTCCACCCAATACCCTAGAGAACCCAATAATTACGTTTTTATTACTCATAGAAATCTGTCTCTTTATCATATATTGACATCTATATTGCTATCACTTCTATGTACTCTCAATTATGAGACTTGTTAGCAATGTGGTGCAGATTTGAGGCTTCCTGGATCAGCTAGATAGATTCAAAATGCCTTTGCTCACTAATCTTACGTATTTGTACATCACAATCACCTTTACTTTTCCTAAATAAGTCTTGCTCAAATTTAGGAAATTAATGATGTCACATGTTTGGGAATAGAAATCTCTGAAGCTGACAGCATCGTATGATCCTGTCTAAGAGACATGGGGAGTTAGCATTACCTAACCTGTCAGCCTACCATGATGCATCCTTGTTGTCACAGTCCCCCAAAGTAAACATTTGTGGGAAGATTTGGAAAGAGTTACCCTGGGCAGATTACCCCTGACTGACCTTATCTGGTCCTCTAGCTCTAACAGAAGCCACATAACGTTTGAAATCCATGATAGACTCCCTTAGGGTTTGGGACAGGATATTGGCACAACATCATTCCTATCAGCAATCTGCCTTTGTCAGCTCTATCCAGTTTTATTCCAAATCTGAGATTCTCTGGCTTGGGTGGCCCGGGGCCTGCACTCTCTATCTGCCCTAGCTTTCATGTAAGTTTTAGCTTCAGATTTCTCCACATTAAGCACTGGCTCACCAGAATGCAAACTATCCCAGTTTCTCTATGCTCACCCCCTTCTCACTTCCTCTGCAGCCTTTTGAATGGTAAAGCTAGAGATGCTATCTCCTTTAAGTAGCGTGTCTACCTTCACCTAGCTGGATCTTTTTTGTTTTCTAAATCTCAACAGAGGGCTAAGCCTTCCTCTATGGTGCCTAGTTCCATGCAGTTTAGGCTTAATGAAACACCAGATCCAGTTGTTAAACCTGGTGAGCTGTTGTTGGTATATTTTTTTTGGTGCCCAGAGTGGGGTATAATTATATACTAAAATTTCCTTTGCAGACAGGCCTGGCCAAGGGGGACAGCTGTGACGGGCCTCAAGGTTCAGAGGAACCCCTGCTCCCAAATACATAAGTGTTCCAGGCCCCAAGATTTCTGTTGCTAGGCCTCTTTGCGGACCTTTCACTATCCACACACCAGAACCTTTGAAATGACGATTGTTTTGATGTTTTGCATATGTTCTTTGTACCCCTCATCCCACACTTTTTTCTGTACCCCTGTTTTTACTAAAACTTAACCCCCCCACCCCCAAATATTTATGATAGTGTCCTTTAATTCCAACAGTCCTTTTCATACTTGATGTATGAAATATATATATATATATATATATATATATACATTATATGTGTGTGTATGTATGTGTATATTATCCATGTATACTCTGTATGTTTCTTGGACAATACTCCCGGATGTCAGGAAAGGATACATGATTTTTGCCTAATATTATCCCTATTTTGCAGCGCACAACTGCTACTGTAGAACTTCTCTATCGCTGTATATTAAAAGTCATTCCTCCTACTCTTATTCTCTAGGCTTTATATCTCGAGGCATATTTAAAATGCTAGAATTTGAATTAAAGTCAAATGCAACAAGACATGATGGAGATTGTAGAGCTCTAAAGTCTATCATGAAATGATCACATTTGACATGTCTGAATTCACAGGAACGGCGGCAGTTTGCTACTGCAAATAATTCATGCTTAAATGTTTGGCTAAAACAAATCTTTTACATAAAGTCATTATTTTAAGTACGGATGAACAACAATTAATGGTCTTTTTGTTCACTATTCAGCGTAAGAAACTAAATCTGTCAAAATGAGACATTAAAGTTGACCTTCTTTCTTGGAAATGAAAATGTACAGATTTACTAAGCTGCGGAAAAAAGAAAAAGTGGAGATGTTGCCCATAGCAACCAAATAGATTCTAGCTGACATTTTTAGTATGTAATAGGAAAGTGAGAAATTGAATCTTATTGGTTACTATGGACAGCATCTCCACTTTTCCTTTCCGCGGCTTAGTAAATCTAGCCTTAAGAATGCATGCATAGCATTATTATAAAAAATATATTTACTTATATGAAATGTAAATATGGAGATGGTGTTTTGGCATGTAAAAGGACTATTCTTTTGAGCACCCGCAACGTATTGTAAATTTTCCTTTAGAAATTTGAAAGGCAATAACGTGCATATAATGAAATGTGAATATATTCATAAACTGTGACTATTTCTTGTGTTACAGTGCTGGGTTTTAGCTTCTTGGCTGCTGGCACTGTTTGGATGTCTGCCATGTTTTTAATGTATCAGTATGTGTGCACACCCCAGCAGTGGAGATAATTAATGCACAGTAACCATGGCTTTTATTCTGCTAAGCACAAAAAAATGTTTTAATTTGACAGCATAGATGACAAAACTCTAATTCGTTTTGAGAATAAATAAAAAGGCCTAGATACTTTGGTGTGCATGTTTTACCATCAAGCTCATAAATTCAAAGACACTCAACTGATTTTCTCTGTTTAAGTTCACAAACATACATTTAGCCTGTTGCTAAAAGCGCAAAGGAAAACTGCTGTTTCTTTGACATTTGCAGTTACTAGGCATAAATGAGATTAGGCAAATGAGAGGTATTAAAACACTTTTTGTGTTTTGTATTTCATGTACAGTATTTTTATGTAAACACGGAAAGACCAATGATCCTCTGGACTGCAGCAAGTCATCATTGCTATATTTTGCTATGTTTTCTGGATGAAAAATGATATGAAAATTAATTTAAAAAAATTAACAGTAAAAACTTACTCAGTGCAATGGGTTAGGTCTAATCTAATTGACATTAGTAGCATGTTGGTCAGAGATTTAGCATATGAAAGGACTGATCTGAAGGATTCATCATAATCCTAAACAAACAAACAAACAAACCAGAAGGTGTTATCAGTTAATACCTCTCTCTGAATGTACTGAATGATCTGCTTCAAAGGCTTTGGATCTGCTTTCACCCAGTGGCCATATGAAGCCTGTTTGGCCTTCTAGTTTTGCGATTGTGGGCCACCAGAGTGAATAGAAATGTATTGCTGCACCCAGAGGGCATAATTTGGTATGGGTTCAGTGGTTGCTTGATAAACCATTGTGTATTTAAAGTTATAGCATTGATTGCTTATCATAATGATTTCCAGACTTACTAGAATTAGTAAATTGCCTTCTGGGGTATCCTTCCTGAATATTAGAAACTTGATGACCCTCTAACTGACAGGATCTCAGCTTAACTCAAAAATAAGACACAGATAACTTTACAGTAGTTAATAGAAATTGGAATGCAGTATTAATAAAATGGTGATAGTGTCAAGAAAGATGAGATCAGCTGAAGTCCTTACCGTATACTCATAGACATAATAATAATAATAATAATAATAATAATAATTATTATTATTATTATCATTTATTTATAAGGTGCCACAACAAAAAGTACAGTACAGACATACAGGGCTGGGATGGACAGCACAGTACATTATAAATTACAATATAAATATAAAAATCACAAAAATACAATAAAGTGAAGCAAGCACAGAATGCAAGGTAAAATGCAAGATGTCGAGCTTGGCAGATCAGGAAGGAGGGGATAGAGTGCAGTGAGACGTTGAAAGGGAGCCACCTGGTTAAAAGGGTAGCTAAGGGGGAAAAGAGGGTACGAAGTAAGGGAGGAATGGTGGAGGAGGGGACAACACTAAGATGGAGGGCCCTGCTCACTTGAGCTAACACACTAAGTGGGAAGGATGAACTTACAGAAGACATAAGGAGGGAGAAGGAAGTAGAATGCTGGTGTGAGCGGAGGAGAGGGGGAAGGAAGTGGACTGCTGGTGTGAGCGGAGGAGAGGGGGAAGGAAGGATGTAGGATGCAGTGAGGATGTTAAGTAGAGGAGGGGAAGGCTAGCCTGAACAGGTGAGTTTTGAGTGAGCTCTTGAAGACCTGTAATGTGGGGAGAGTCTGACTGAAGACTTGTTGCCTACTTCCACATTAGAACACATGTCCTCCTCCACTGATTGGCTTTAGCCTGTCCTTTAAAAATAAATAAATAAATAATTCTGCTAAGAGATTTTTTTTAGCCTATTGGAAAAGAGAGATGTCCTCGGATCACCGAATCCCCTGCTTATGTATTGTTAGCTGACTGGACACAGAAATGACAACATGACATAAATAGAGAGGGCATAAGGCGAAATTCAAACTAAGCAGGAAGGGTTAATAGGAGTAACCTGCTAAACTAAACTACTCTACTAAAAACACCGCTCCTTAACTAAAACTAACTACTTACTACAACAAGCTAAGCCACCGCAAGGAAATTATTTCTTACCGTCCCTACAGTAATCGCTTCTGTCTTTAATGTGCTGTGGTGTCACTCAAACCCTCAGCTACACGTAACTTACTTAGATAGAATTTATTACCAATGGTTAACTTTGAGTAAATGGAAATTTGCATAATTCGGCCCCAAGATCCCCCTGGTTGCAACTAGCTCAGACTCCTCATTTACTTCTAGTTTAAATGCTGCCGTGTGATATAGGACAATGTGCTGCAATGGGATGGCTTGGTGGATGCACAGTGTAATGCATTTCTAATGTGCCTCTCCTTTCTATACACAGCTATTCAGTAGTGACACTTGATTGCCTCCAAGACCATTAAATGCAGATATCTTTCAGCAGGGCAGGTTGACTCACAAATGAGTGTGAAATGTTCACGTAAACACATGCAAAATAATAATCAAGCAGGATCTCCCAGTCCATTTATCATTTCATAAATAACCTGATGCAGACTAATAACATTCTCTCTGCAGCTTTATGTTGCTTGGCTTCAATTTTTTCTGGTAATCAAGCAGCTGTAGCTGTAAACAAAACATGGTCATTTTACCAGCCAGTTTATGAGCTGATAAAACATAAAGCAAGCGTTTTATTTCCTGAGCAGGAAACAATGGAAGGACAGGTTTGTGGCATCTGCTGGGTCCCTGCATTACTACTTTCATGAGTAAGATTGTCAAAAACAATATTATTTTTACATTTATTAATGCTGTATTTTATTATGGTGAATACATTCATTCTTTTACATGTGAATTTATCTGTTTTTTTTTTTCTTGCTGTCATTTCCCTTAAATAATGAGAATATATACAACTGTACTTGGTTTGGGTAATAATTTATTAACGTGTTGAGTACTGAATATTACTAATTAGTATACATGGACTTCCTGCATCTTCATGGACACCTCAAATAAGCCTTCATTGCATAATGGTGCCATTATTACCATACTTAGAAATATTACCATTGATGAGTTGAACCATTAGTAACGGGAATGACCAGGGGAGGGTGGGTTTAATCTGATGATTTCTGCATTGATGCTTAAGCTAGACACAAATTGTACATATTATCTGACTAACCATAGGACTGGATCCAGACTTAAGGAATGTGGGCGTTTTCTACTCTTTGGGCCAGATTTGGGTGCTTTCTGTATGCACAGTCTGGGTTCCCGTTACTCCCCTCTCTCATGCAGATGTAGCAGCACATACACTGCCATAGCCCTACTTGAAGTTTGCTGTGTGGGTCAGCGGTTCATATGCCCGCTGATCCGCATGGAATTGCTTAAACCTGCCCTAAATGTAAACTGTAAATGTTCCCCCCGCCCACTCTGTGGAGTTTAGGGGAGCAGAGGATATGGACTGCCCTTTCAGATGGATCTACCGGTGTACAGAACTAAGTTCCATATGCCTGGAGATTCTTATCATAACATCTGGCATTCACATGTGCGCTGCCAGAGTAAACACTCAGCTTCCTGCTTGTGGTCAGTAATCTGATTCCGGCCCTTTGTGAGCAGAAAATGTCTGCATTTGGCTACAGATCTTACTCTTCAGGATTCACATTCTGTGCTGGAAATCTTTGCATTGGCGCAGAGAGGGGTTGGGAGATGGGCAGAGCTTTACGCTAGGAGGGGGGGTTCTTTGCCAATGTTACAGTGTTTGTGCTCTTACTATCCATGGTCCAGATTAACAGTTGCGTAGTTTTCGTCTTCTGTACGTTGTTTTAAGAATTGAGCTAGTACACATGTGTAGTAGCTTACTTATGCAATCTACGTGCCATTTCTGCACAAATATTGCATAAACGCAATCTTTAGATTGTGCTTACGCAATCTACGTACAGAAATGGTACGTAGATAGCGTAAATAAGCTACTAGGCATGCGTAGTAGCTCAATTCTTAAAACAACGTATGTAAGACGAAAAGTACATAACTGTGAATCCGGAGCTATATTTCCAAAAGTGGGGATGGCGCTGAAATCTAAAGGCAGAGTCTTGCTGTTGTAAGCCCATAGGAACAAGCTGTGTTGCCCCGCCAGCAAGGGAATCATTGGGAATCCTGCTTTGGATCTCCGGTCTCCAAGTGCAGCTGAAGCGGTGGTCTGGATCCTTACCTTAATGCTGGCATAGCCAGGGACATTCTATAATGTCCATACACTGCTAGATGAACAGGATAATATGATAGGCACAGTGGCCATCAGGGCTGCCGTCAGACATTTTTGGACCACATCTGCTTCCCTGCACATTGGCCCATTAATGTGAAGCTCTTAGCAGCAAGTATTGGCGGCAGGATATCGTTAATACCTGCTGCTGCAGGGCTAAGGTAAGTATCGGCGCTCCCCATCGTCTCCGGGTCCAGGACAAGAGTCGCAACTGTTTCCCCTGATGGTGGCCATAGAATTGTTCACAGGCCCTGCGACAGGGGGTGAAAAGGGGTACAACTGTGATGCGCCGAAAGGTTCAGAGGGACCCCTGCAATCCACTATTGAAGAGGGATGGGGGCCCCCAAAAACATAAAGATACCGGGTCTCAAGATTTCTGTTGCCAGGCCTGATTGGTCAGGAAGACTGAGTAATACGATTATTAGGTCAGTGCATTTTATGGACATTTTGTTAGCTGATTGGCCAGATTAATGTATAGTGAGTGGCCAACCTAAGACAGACTTTCTAAATGTATGAAAGAGGAAACATTGATGTGCTTAGACTTTTTTCACATTTCACAGCTCAGTAACTCCTAGGGGGTTACTCAATGCTGATTGCAAGTTCCACAATGCCTTTTGCCAATTCTGCCTCTCTCCTTTCTGTCCCATGTGAACAACTGAATTCCCTGGACTTTCTTTTGCAGAATTGAAGGCGTTTTTTATTTTATGACAACTAAAAGTGTAATTGTATATATGTGATTGTGGGCCGTATTTACAGATCCGTTTTTATGCGGAGTTCCGTGCGTATTTTTAGGATTGGAGTAACTGAGCATGCGTAGTAACTTTATTTACGCTATTTACGTAGAATTTACGCACAGAAGTCCATTAGGCACGTGCTTCTGAATCACACTTGGGGACATGTGTGTGGAGGAGCGAGGTTGAAATCTGTACGGACAAAGTTACGTGAAAGTGGGTGGGGGGAGGCATTTAAATGACCATTTGTGGGTGTGGTTATCTACATACGCACGTACGGAAGTATTATACGCACGTAAATGCACCCGTAGAGATAAGGGTGCTCTATGGAGGCGGAACGAAGACCCATCCGTGTCAGGGGAGTGTCATGGGTGTTGGCTTGCAACGTACGTGCGTATAATTGCGTACCTTTAACTGACGAATCTGTGAATACGACCTTGTATCTTTTGAAAAATGCGTTGCAATAGACACAGGTCATTTCAACAACCCTGATCAGAGAGCAGTATTGTATCTAAGTGAAATAACATGATAAACAAACGTTGATGGATACATACTGTATGTTAAAAAGCCATGGCAATAATGCAATGTATTATTCAGTAAAAGCTAAGAGAAGTCATGACTGAACCAATGACAAAGTTGTGTGTTTGTGCTTGTATATGTTTATGCTGTAGACTTCAAGCAGCTTACTCTATGGAGGCAGAACGAAGACCCGTCCATGTGAGGGGAGTGTCATGGGTGTTGCCTTGCAACGTACGTGCGTATAATTGCACACCTTTAACTGACGAATCTGTGAATACGACCTTGTATCTTTTGAAAAATGCTTTGCAATAGACATAGGTAATTTCAACAACCCTGATCAGAGAGCAGTATTGTATCTAAGTGAAATAAAATGATAAACAAACGTTGATGGATACATACTGTATGTTAAAAAGCCATGGCAATAATGCAATGTATTATTCAGTAAAAGCTAAGAGAAGTCATGACTGAACCAATGACATAAAGTTGTGTGTTTGTGCTTGTATATGTTTATGCTGTAGACTTCAAGCAGCTTAATCACGTTTAAATGCTGGGTCTATAAAATAACATTCTGTGGGCTAATAAAATAAATCAGTTAATGCTATACATACAGCACACTACTATTTTACATATCCCAAAGAAAAGAAAATACTACCAGGAGCAAGAAATGATAAACTGCCATATGAATGATATGTTTTCCTTCTCTATAGCACTATTTGTCAAGCAGATGTTGTTATTCAATTTTGAGTGATAGAGACGATTCTGTACCTTTCAAAACCATCCATGGTAGATGAAAAGAGGAAAATGATTTAATGGCAGTATAAAAGCTAAAGATATGTTTTGATCAGGATCCGTGCTTCCTGCAGATGTTAGAGATGACTGAAAGCTCTATTCAGCTGTAAATTTTCGGAGGATTTTCTAGATGTTAACGCCGTGTCAGAGACATCGTTATGAAAATCCTGTAACGAGGTGCTTCTTCCAATTACAGCAATGAGGAAAACATTGAAGTGGTAAAAATGAAATATCCAGTGGTTATAGCAAATCAAATCATTATAAATAGTGTACATTCTGAATACTAACTATGTCTCATACTATACAATACCTTTCTGTTGTGTGGGACTTAAGGGACTTGGTTCTGGTAGAGGGTATTGAAGAGACCTCTGGACATGATCATTCTAGGGATAATGGACAGCAAAATCTCTTATGGAACACTTCATGTGAATTATGCCTCGTTAGAAATTCATATTCAGTTACGCATCTCTAAGCTTCTGATTGGTCTGGTAAAGCAGATATATTGCCTTTGCCATCACTCAGTAATAAGTTACGGATTTTTAGAGCATTCATTCAATGGTTTTTTAGTTGTACTCCTACAAATCATCTTTTCTTTCAGTTAGCTTTCTGGCTTAAAGACAAGTATATCTTCCAGGCTGTGACTAACGCAACAGAGACAATCACAACATAAATAATAATACATCTGAAACCATAAAATTGGCTATAAATCATTATCTATAGGGTTTTAAAATTGGAAAATATTATGTTGATGGGGCACTATGTCAATAGCTATATGTTCAGCATGCTACCCCTTCATAATGCCAGCATACCCTGTCTTCTTTCTCATCCTGTCCCTATGTCCACTATTGCTACATTCTATCTTTCCTCTCTCCTGTCCAGTTCCTCCATCCAGTATTCTTCCTCTCTGTCCTGTCTGCTCTTCTGCTCTCTCTCTCTCTCTCTCTCTTCTGCTCTGTTTTCCTTTCCCGTGACTGTCGCTGGAGCTGTCCTCTAGTCCTCCTGACCGCTGCTGGAGCTGCATTATTCAGAGGTAGGTGGTTAATTAATGGTTAGGGTTATTCTAATGGCAAACAGTGATTGGCAGCATTAAAATATTCTATGTGACAGGTGTAGACTTAACAACAGCCATCAGCTAGGAGAAAGTCAATCAGTTAAATCAGTTGATCATTTAGTACTGGTTAACAGCTGTCTTTATCAACCATCTCTGTCCCCTAAAATAAACCTTTCAGTTAAACACACACACACACACACACACACACACTATTATGTATGCATTGGTTGTGGCCAATATGATAAGAGTTGGTTCCTAACATACAGTAAACCACGTCATAGGATCTTGATAATAACTATTTTCCTTGGTTTGGTCCATCAAGCCTTTGCAGGGCTTCACTCACATGGCACAGTCACCAGTGTTTCAAAGCACATGTGACTTCAATCTACTTTTTGCTGTGAATCATACTATTATATCCCTGTCCATGTAGTGATAATCAGCAAGGCCATAACAACATCACTACATATTTTTCTACCCTCTCCTCTGAAGGTCCCAAAAGTTGTTAAGTATGGTAAAAAGGCTTAACGAATGTGTAGTTTTAAGACATGATATAACATTCTATATTTCTTATCCAGAGTACTGTATTTTTACATATTGTACTTAATACCCTGGTATCGGGGGAAGTGTTCTGGACCATTGTTGACTTTTTTCAGTCTGTGATCTTTGACTGCCAACTCTTGACTTTTGGGCCTAAAACATAAATTTCCATCCCTCTGTTAAGGCATTGCCCAAACCCTGTGGGTTCAATTTGATTACTAGTGCAATGGTTTGTGTTGAATTGCATCTCTCACGCAGCTTTACTCATTCTGTACAGCAATAAGTTAGCTGTTTGGGGGGGCAACACAAGTGGTGTAACTGCTTCTCCCAAAATTTAATGACATAAGGTTATTTAGAATAATACAATAAACCTGAACTTATTACATTTTTATATGGTTATATAATGTATGCACATGTGAAGCAGCTAGTTTAGAACTCAGGATAAATACAGTATAACTGCTTGTTAAATATAGATGTGTGAGTCAAATTTGAGTTCCTTATGTAGCTTTTGGCGGTGTGTTAGATCGTGCTGTAAAAGGCAGGAACCTCTCCTTGTTATAATAGGATTCAGTCCAGTCGGCATCAATCCCAAATGCACACAGGTGGTTCTTTCATCGGCACAGGTGGTTCTGTCAAATGACTCCTCTACTGATTGATTGATTGACCTGTTCTCATAATGAAGACTTTGAGAAACACAGCATTAATAAACGCTTTGATTAATATAATATGGTAGATATTAAAGTAGAGACCACTGTATTCCAGGTTGGAAAAAAAATATTATTATCCTTTTTACACAATTCTTGGCAAGGCTCTTAGGACTGTAGAGTGGTTTTGCTGTTTTTTCTAAGGATTCATGTTGCTGGGGTATTTTTACTTGATCACCTTGGGTAATAGATGTTGAGATGTTTACTACTGTTTCCTTCCATTGCTTGCTTTTATCCTCATTGTGGAGTGGGTTTACCAGGAGATATACGATATACTTCTAGGCTACAGGTTTTCCACCATGTAAGGAGGCCACTTTGAGACCTGAGTGAGCTCCTTTGGTTCAAATTTGATTGACATGGGCTGATGTTTTAAAGCCTGCTGCTGTTGTTTAATATGTGTAGTCCACTACCATTTACACAGGAAGAATAGAAAGTAGGA
This sequence comes from Limnodynastes dumerilii, assembly GCA_011038615.1. NCBI lineage: Eukaryota > Metazoa > Chordata > Amphibia > Anura > Limnodynastidae > Limnodynastes > Limnodynastes dumerilii. The sequence continues at coordinate 381,771 of WWET01000613.1, forward strand.
TTAGAACTGGACAATTTCATTTATCATCGTATATTGCATGCATGCAACTTTTTATTTCTTCTTTTTGGAATATCACAGAGAGGTGAAGGAGCTGACAGTAAACAGGTGCTTGATGAGTTATTGTGTAAACATGCATGGCCTCATCCTTAGCAATATATTGGTCACAGGAAAGGGAGCTTTAGGCAGAAATTTGAATTAAATCACATCCTTAAATGCTGCCCCCTATTGACTAACAATGATATAAATAATAGAACTGGCATTGGAGGCAAGGCTGAGTAGTATAAATTGTGTCATCAGGCCCTTCAGTGACTATATGCAGGAGATTTGCCTGCACCTACGGGGAGTGATGCCCAAATTCTGGGAGTTTACCAGACATTCTGTGAAAGTTTCCAAGTATGAAATGTAGGTATGAAAGGAATTCCCCAAGATTAACATTTTTATTTTCAACCAATTGCATGATAAATGGCATAATTATTTGGTTCACTAATAGCCACAGTTTATTTTAAAGTTCTGAAGATTTAACAGTTGTTGGTGCTTGATAAATAATGACTAAATGATATGTTTAACCAAGCTGTATTTTAAAATAAAGTTGAAGAATGAAGTACATGTTGTTAAGTCTTTAAAGCAATTGCTTCCACTGTGTGATGACACAAGTTTGTAGTTAATTAATAAATTGCATTGAAAAAAAAAAGAAATGCATAAAAAATGTTATTTTTGGTTTATTATTTTTTGTTATATATGTACTTGTTTTCCGTTTTCTGATTAGCATTTTTATATGTTTTCCTTAAAAAAATAATTTTCATTTTAGATTCACAAGTTCTTTTTCATTTAACAGTTATGAGTAAATAAAAAAAAATTGCTGCCTTGTGTTTATACATATACACCCAGGTAAACAGATAAAGAGATAGACAGATACACACATACCTACTTTAAGTAAATTACTTAGCCTGACATTTACTTCCATCAACGCCAATACCCTGATAGTTGCTCAATGAGCAGATATTACATATTCAAAACAGGACCTAATGTTTCAGAGATTCATATTCTACTATAATTATATGGTTCAATGGAAGTGATTATATCTCTTCTTCAGAATCGGCCTGCAGAGTTTTGGTTTGCTGGCTTCTCATAATTTACTGCCTTGGCATAATAGGGCAGTCTTGCAAGGGAAAAAAGAAGATAAATGACACTGGCTAGGATTCATAGATTTATTAAATTTCTATCAAACAGTGCAACAAAAAATCTGCTTAAGTTAGAAATAGGCGAGAATTTTTTAATCAAAATTCATGAGTCCCAATGCTTGGTTCAGTAGGTCCATGGAAGGCTTGAATTGAAGACTGATTAAAGAAAATAAAAGCCTTATTTGAAGTAATTTTTCAATGACGGCTTTTAATTGGATGTTAAATCAAACTCTTATCTGGCTCTCTGCAGATAGCACATTATATAAAATACAGTTGGTGGCACTACCAGTGTAACCGATACACTGAATAACAATTGACTTTTTACTTTTCACCGAGAGGATCAAGCAACTGCACTTGTCACTCTTTCAGAAATTAGCGATGGAAATTAATGCTTATGTGTGAGGATGTGGCGTGCAGACGTTTTAGATCACTGCGGGATATTATTTCTTCTTCAAGGTTAACATTTGCTTACTTACCTTTACATAACAGCGTTATTATTACAGTGGATACAGATACAACTAGGTTTATTAACAATAGCACAAATTTGTGTCTTGAAACTGCAAAATAAATAGTGTTTGTAAAGTTGTCTATGTGCTAAGGACTTTATGTAAAAAAAAAAATATACAAAAAGTGGCACATTATACTAAAGCTGGCCACACGCTCAAATTATAATCAGGCCAATCAGAAGTGGTGTCTGATTTTCAGAGCAATCACATGCTTTCAAAACCATCCTACATTAGCAGCAGTTTATGCAATATTGAATTGGGACAATTACCTTTTACAAGGTAAGGAAGCAGCTCTTAGCTTCTGTATTTATATATAGCGCTCACCTCTTATACTTGAAGTGCGGAACGCTGTCATATCCTGAAGGCCTCTGACAGCTTGCTTATAATTTCACGAGTGCCCCATAGCAACTCCACCGTCTGTACCCACAGTAGTAACACCTCTGGCTCTCTATATAAACTTCCAAGTTAAGCTCCCCTCCAAAACACCCACCCGTGTGAAAAACTATAATCAGTCCCTAGTAACCGATGAAAAATAAAAATTTGGACATGACAGTAGGAAATGTTAGATTTCATTTTATGGATTCTTCTGAAAATAAATAAGACATTTTGCATTGATTGCATATTTTATGTAGCTGAATCAAAGAAAAATATAATGTTACTTAGCCAGATATGGTTCTAATTATAGCTGTTGAATTTTGCCATTTTAATTGTCTACTAAAATGTAGAGCTTGACATCCTGCCAAGGAGCTTTTAGTGAGCTGCTCATTCAAAATAGGCAATTGTGCTCTACTAGATTCCAGAAAAAAGTGTAGATATTCACATAGCTCATTAATTAAAACTGGTCCAGTTTATTGTGCTTTTAACATGTACAAATTGCACATGACATAATCTATATAAGTAGAGACAATGTGGCTTTTTATAACATTGATTGCTCATAAGCTGGCATGGTTTCTCTTTGTATAAAGCTGTACAAACAGAAACACGAGACAGCTCTTGGTTGACAATACTTGTGACAGTTCCGTAGTGCAATCTCTCTATATAAATACCTCTTGCTGATCTGTTACTCCCACCTGATCAGTCCATATGCACTCAATAATCTAATCTATAATAGGGATTCAATTGAGTTTTGTGTATTTGTTACAAACAAGGTACCTGGACCAGATTTCCGCACAGAAGAGGGGAGTGAACGCCCCTGGTACTCCCCTCTCTTGTGCGGAGTGCTGGACCGTTGCGAGTCCCTGTACTGAATACTGTCATTACAAAGTAGGGACAGCTGAAAGTTGCTTTAGGGTTATGCTGCGGGGGGTGGGATCTTAGAGTTAGGATGTGGGTGGGAGAGACTTAGGGTTAGGCTGCGGGGAGGAAACTTAGGGTTAGGGAGTGGGCTGGGAATAGTTACTTACCTTTCGGAGCACTGTGTTCGGTGCTCCAGGGATCGATTGCTATGCCTTTTTCGAGACATAAGCAATCATTTGCGGCTGGGAGCAAATGACCCTCTCAAAATAAGGGCCCCACACTCGTTCTGGACACATTCTGCCTGGCAGAAATTAGGCATGCAGAAGTCAAGTGCTGTCCCCTGTACAGATCTCCTAGTGTACGGAAATGAGTTCTGTAAGCTAGGAGATCCATAGGGTAACATCTAGCGTGAGCATGCACAGATGTTTCTCTTCAGGAAACTTACGCAAAAGGCTTGTGTATGTCCCCTGTCTTCATTAAATGAGGATCAGTCCCAAGGTTTGTGATAGCATTTTCTTGTTTCATTTTGGTAATGCCCAGATGCGGGAACTGGATTACTTAGCGTGGAGAGACCAGGCAACAGCATGAAAACGGGTGAAGAATTCTTACACTGACCTGGTGCTTTCCTGAAATTACACACTGCCAGCAAAAGTTAGATTCTCTTTGTAAATACTTACTAGTGGTAGTGTTAGTAATCCGATCTTTCCTTGCGGTCAGGCTGTTACCAGGAATATACAATATGTTTAGCAAGTAATAAATGTGTTAAGAATGTACAATGGAAATTCTAAGTGTCACTTGACTCTCTCTCTCTTTCAACCCCCAGAAAATCCCCAATATATTTATTTTGGTCTCTTGAGGACATTTTCAATGACAATAAATAGCAAGGCCCATCTCATGAAGTTTAATTGTGCATGAATTAGCACATATACAGCTTAATGGCCCCACCCCGGAGAGCAGTTCATCTGGTAGCGATTGTAAAACACACATTCCGGCACTGCCTACTTGCACATTTGATCCTCCTCCTAATTCATTTGAAGTGTTGCTAATTTTTCAGTGATCTTTTATCACTTATTGCTGCGTTAAAGTGCAAGAAACTTTGGCGTCCTCTTGAGGCATTTAACTGCTATTATACATGTTCTGTTACATTTATTTTACTGTGCGTAGATGAACAATTGCTTTTCACTTGCATTAGCAAAACGTGTTACTAGGGAAAACAAGGTTTTCATTTGGTGCAAAATCCCTGATGCCTTTCAAACGTGTGACTGCCCCCACCAGTTTCCCTGTCTCCACCACCTGCAGCAGTATTTTCCTTGCTTGAATGCAGAATTCATTTTGATTCAACAGTTTGTTAAAAATTCCAACATTTTAATTCCATCCTAATTCAGAGGAAAAAACTTAGTATTTTATGTTGTAAGGTGTAATGCACTTCTCTGTTATTCCTGCTCTTTCACCTTCAAACCAGGTAGTCCAGCATCCTGCTGCTCCTGTCTACATACTTTGGTCCGGATTCACAGTTACGTAGTAGCTCAATTCTTAAAACAACATACGTAAGATGAAAACTACGTAACTATGAATCCGGACCTTTCTCGGTAAGGAATTGCCACCCGGAGTAGTGCTCGCAGTTCCTATAAAACATTGTCATAATAGTTTGTTATTAAATAGAATATTTAAAATAAAATATTGTAATGCCACTAATTTTAACAGGAACATGTATCTTTTTTTTTATGTCTCAAATATAGACTGGTAACTGGTAACAGTACATGGGCCCAATTCAATTAGCCGCGATGACGGGAAAAAGACAAGGCGGGAAAAAGATTGTGGTGCGCTTTTCCTCCATTATAACCGGTATCAAAAGTTGGTGGATTTTGGCAGAACCCCTCTATGGGGTGCACATAAAAATCGTCAACTGAGAATTTGCAGAATTAGCTTTGCACCGCAAATAACGTGGGTGCGAAGCTAATTGAATTGTGTCCCATGTTTGTTATGCATGCGATATATTGAACTGTTGCCTATGTTGCAATAAATTGGTGATAGACCAGCTCTTAAGTGATTTAGACAAATTCTTATGTACATCCAGTTTTGGAAATATTTACTTAGTTAATTTGTGTAGTATAGTTACCTAATACATAGTAACATATTTAATAGCCCTCTACCTTTGTAGTTGTGGTCATTGTGGATCCAGACTTAAGAAGGAGCTTGAAATGATTAACTGCCAATGGCTGCCCAGTCACCCCACAACACGCACCAAGAAAATAATTAACACGACAACAGTATGGCTTTTAAATAGGGGGCATAGTTTATTGATTAAATTGATTGACCTATTGACTATAATGAAGTGCAGGTGGCAACCATAGCAGGTGGGAAGTCAGCTAGCACGAAGCATCAAGGCTAACGGAGGGCAGGAACCCCCTGCCCTCAGCGCACAGGTGGAAATGGCCAAGGTAAGCACACACCCCTGTCATAACTGCACACCTCGGGGGTAACCGAGGAGGCAACCGGGAAAACTAGCCAGCAAGCTTAGTCTCCTAGATTCGTCTCGAAGGGGTGTGTCTCCCCTGCACCATACCTCAAGCACTGGGTTTAGCGCCATAACTTGCTGACCACCCCACCAATACCGCCAAACTGATGCCCCAACTGAAAGAAAACAACAAGTTAAAATCTAGGAGGGAAGGGAAGAAAATTCTAGAAGAGTACTAATAGACCCCTGACTAGCCCTTAAATAGATTACACCAAAACCCCTCCCCACAGCCCTATTCAAATTGGCTACACCACTACACACTATTAACCCTATTGATGCCTGCAATGGGGTGCCTGTGCAACCAGGCGTTTATTAACTTTTATGCCTATTTGGCATTCTCTCTATTAGAGAGGAAAGTTACTCCTGGGCTAAACCATGATGATGCAGGGGAGTCATATTTAATCTCTTGCAAACAGTATTAGAGTTGTGAGGTGATGTTTCCTATCCCAAGTCTAAATAACAGTGTGATAGTAAAGCTGGTCAGTATCTGTGTGCAGTAAGCAATTCAAAGTTATATCTCTGCATGCAAAGAATACAATTAACTTGACTCCCCTGAAATCATCATGGTTTTGCCCAGGTGTAACCTTCCTCTCTTAATTTCAAGCTCCTTCTTAAGTCTGGATCCAGCCCAATGACACTGCAGATCTCCAGGCATCCCACTGCATCCTCCTCCAAAGCATACTATATAGTGTTGGCTCCTGATAATTTTCAGCCCCAGGTCCACATGGCCCTCAATCCGGTCCTGGCTCTAGTGGTACTCTTGAACTTTTATACCTGACTGTATTACGCACATGCTAGCAGTGTGTGTTGGAGTGTTCACTTTCCCCACTGAATAAACACATTGAAGTCACACTTATATAAAATGCCTGGGTGTTCTTGAAGTCTTAGAGGTATTCTAATCACCATCATGTCACTTTCCTTGCACTAAAGGGGCATTAAATGACTTACATTAACTGCAAATATTCAAAACTAAAAGTAATGGATTCTTGGAAGAAAAAACAAGATATAAGAAATAAATGAAAATATTACGAAGGGATTGATAAATGTTGAGGAGAGGACAGGTAAACATGGATGGAATATTACACCTTATTCGTAATGGAAAGCCAAAGCAAAACAATTACTATCTTATGGATAGAACCTACACTTAATTAAACTCAATTAAACTACTTGAGAGGAAAGAGAAGTCAAAGAAAAACCAACAGGTAGGACCCCAACATTAGTAGACAGCAATATGTGGACTCTTTGAAAGAGTTCTATGTACTACTGCTTAAAATCATATAACTTGATATACGCCCATGGTATTTCTAATGTCATTATTTCTAGTCTTTGTCAAATAAAGTAACACAAAAGTCATACCAAGAGGCTACTCATCAGTGGCTAAGTGCCAAGTGGATAGTTCAGCTATGTTAGAAGTTAGATTTGAAGACAATGCTTAGCAGTGATCTTGCTAGTAGTTTAAATGTCAGTGAGTGGTAAGTGCCTGTATCTTGATTTCTCAGGTCATTGGATTGTTTATATGAGCTCCCTCAGGGAGTCAGAAATGTCATTCGGAAATTGTTTGAAGAGCGTTGGCACCATCAAGCTTGTACTGTAGATAATTGTCATTTTATAGAACCGCACTTCACACTGTTTCTATGGACCTGTGAAACTGCAGTTGGAAAAGTTTCTGTAGTGCAATTAAAAATGAAATATCACTGTAAGGACAGTACAAGGCCTGTTTGTAGAAGTTTGAAATTTGAGTTTTACTATTTACTAAAACGTGTTCATTCCACATTTGCATCTTTATAAAATTGGACTGGAATTGTATTTATAGACAAAATCAACTTTAATGTGGTCCTTTTAAGATCCATTTTGGAGGAGCACTTTCCTTTTTCTGAATGTCTGATGTTTCCCTCACACTTTTCAATACTGAAAATCTTCACCTGTTTAGTCAGACCAGGTGTTATCCATTACTTTTAATGAGGAGTAAAATGGTGCAAAATGAAGGTCTTATGCAGTGTGCCAGACCTGTCCAACCTTACAGGTCTTGTGAAAATACAACTCCTTGCATGCTTTAACTGCATAGACATAGCTGGTACATGACAGAGGGCTCTATTTTATCCATTTTTTAATGAATGAAGCTGTTCCAGGCTCGCTTCAGCGCATAGCGAGCCTGGAAGCTTCATTCATTAAATTTACCAAAACTTTCCTGCCCTGCGAGGTCCCGCGATGATCTCTGGGCTCATCGCAGGAGACTTCATTCATACTTCATAGGAATAAAGTCCTGCACATCCACAGAGACTCCATTACGGGACTCTGAAAATTTCAAGTCCTGATATGAAAAACATTGCGCATGCGCAATGTCTTCATGTCGGGACTCTGAAATCTTCAGGGTTGAACGCGTCTCCTGGACAGGTAAGTTTTGTTGTTTCTTTCTTTTTTTTCTTATTTTTTAGGTTTAAATATAAGTGAAAAAAAACAAAAAAATATATTTATTTATTAATGTTTTCTACATTGGCGCACATAGGTTTATCCAAGTGGTCTCCCTATACACGCCCCCCTTTTCCCCCCCCTACTAACGGGTTGTAATCATATTTCCGACGGTAAAAATACCGACGATAAAAATACCTCCACGAGGGTACCGGCGGTGAAAATACCGACACCACAAAAATACCGGCGATGAAAATCCCGACACCAAAACAATACCGACGATAAAAATCCCGACACCAAAAATATACCGGCGAAAAAAATTACCGGCCCCTAAAAAATACCGACATAAAAAAAATACCGGCACCCAAAAAATACCGACGCATAAAAAATACCGGCAAAAAAAAAATACCGGCAATTTAAAAACCCTCCCGCTAAGCAGTACCCCACAATAAATACTTACAGTTATAATCCCGACTCCCATGACGTCTGGTCAGGTCCTGATGTTTAGCATCGCGCCAACAGACCTTCTACATGCAAATAGCAAAGTGCATATAGAAGGTCTGGGCCCCTGCAAAACATCAGAGCCGGAATAGACGGCATATAGAAGGTCTTCACGCTATGCAAAACATCAGAGCCGGAATAGACGGCATATAGAAGGTCTTCACGCTATGCAAAACATCAGAGCCGGAATAGACGGCATATAGAAGGTCTTCACGCTATGCAAAACATCAGAGCCGGAATAGACGGCATATAGAAGGTCTTCACGCTATGCAAAACATCAGAGCCGGAATAGACGGCATATAGAAGGTCTTCACGCTATGCAAAACATCAGAGCCGGAATAGACGCCATGTATGTGGTGTTGGCGCTATGCTAAACATCAGACAAGGCGCCTATTCCGGCTCTGATGTTTTGCATAGCGTGAAGACCTTCTATATGCCGTCTATTCCGGCTCTGATGTTTTGCATAGCGTGAAGACCTTCTATATGCCGTCTATTCCGGCTCTGATGTTTTGCATAGCGTGAAGACCTTCTATATGCCGTCTATTCCGGCTCTGATGTTTTGCATAGCGTGAAGACCTTCTATATGCCGTCTATTCCGGCTCTGATGTTTTGCA
>WWET01000613.1:405816-441147 GCA_011038615.1 Limnodynastes dumerilii
ATATATCTTTGAATTGCTTACTGCACACAGATACTGACCAGCTTTACTATTACACTGTTATTTAGACTTGAGCTGGGAAATATCACCTCTCAACACAAGTTCTTATTTTAAGAAGATTCTTAAGTGTGAATCAGGTCCTAAGAGAGGAAAGTTACTCCTGGGCTATACGTTGTTGATTGCAGGGGAGTCATATTTCATCTGTTGCAAACAGTACTTGTGTTAAAGGTGATATTTCCCAGCTCAAGTCTAAATAACAGTGTAATAGTAAAGCTGGTCAGTATCTGTGTGCTGTAAGCAATTCAAAGATATATTCCTGCATGCAAAGAATACAATTAAATTAATTCCCCCTGCAATCAACATGGTTTTGCCCAGGAGTGACTTTAAGTTCTTATTTTAAGAAAATTCTTAAGTGTGAATCAGGTCCTAAAGTTCAAGCTCCTTCTTAAGTCTGGATCCAGCCCTTTGTGAGTGGAAAATGCGCCATTTGCAAAAGTCTAGAACTTATATAATCATTGTAAAGTGTATGGCATGGACCATTTTGCCTTATTAGGATAAATTTGGACCGTTTAATCCTATTAGGATAGGAAAAGGATAGTGGACATAACATAATCTAGAGCTGGATTCAGACTTGGGAATGTCAACTGACTTCCGCAATCTGCTTGCAGTAGTCGGATGATGTTCTGGCAGTGAGCATGCCAGATGGTACGCATCAGATCTCCAGGTGTACAGGACATAGTTCCGTACGTCAAGATATCCATCCGACAGGGCAGTCCATCCTGTCCACCTGTTTAAACTCTGTAAGGTGGGCAAGGGGGAACATGTAAGTTTCACAGTAGGAGCTTGATTTAAGAGTTCCGTGTGGCACACTTGAGGTAGGGTTATGGCACACTTGAGGTAGGGTCCAGCTCTGCACAGGAGTTAGGAGTGACAGAGGAGTTCACTTCGCTCTTACGTATGGGCTGCCAGACCTCTGTGTGTACAGAAAACACACAGAGGTCTGGATCCTGCTCATAGTGTGTGGCCAGTATGCGATGTGTGTGTCTGGTTTTATTCATTAAAAAGGTGAGGTGTCCATTTTTTTTTTTTATCATGAAGTTTTTTTTATCGTGAAGCTGTAACACATACAAAAAGGTTATTTTAAAACACAAATTGGGGGAAGAATATGAGCAGAGAGAAACTATAATCATCTCACCTGAACTCTGAAAAGTTCTTTATAATGATCATTGCAGTTGGGAATTAGGTTTTTCTCCAAAATGGAGTAGTATCTGGATGCATTCACTGGTCGAATCGGCCGTATTTTGAACGTGATACAGCCACCAGCTGAATGACGTCTGTATCATTGTTTTAAAACCTCTAGATAACTTCCCAATATTGAGAGGTTGCAACGGCAGTAAGGGTTAGGCTGCGGTGGCTGCGATTGGTATAGGGTTAGGGCTTAAGGGGAAGGTTATGGTTAGGCTGCATGGCATGGAATGGTTAGAGTAAGGCTGTGGGACAGAAAAGTTTGAAGGTTATGCTAAGAAGCATGAACAATTAGGTAGATGTTTAACTTACCGTACGCTGTACACATTATTTAAAACTGGGTCGGCCGCTGTCAGGAAGTATTCTTTATTAGGACTCCTCACAATGACATTCCCATTGCCGCTCTTCGTTCTAAATGGGCTTCTTAGGAAATAAGCCTTTATAAGTAGTATCTGAGTGAAAAGTGGGGCTGGTACTAAGAAAGCAGATTTAAGCTTCTAAAGAAGAAATTGGAAAAACTGAAATGAATGTGTGGCTGTTTTGGTTTTGGATCTGTATTCGTTTTTTGCAAAATGTGTTACAAAATGCTAAAATCACATAATTTGACTCTAAAATAATAAAATGTCTCTCTCCTAAAATTCACAAATCACATATTTTGAATAGAATAGAAAAAAACTGTTTTTTTCAGCAAATGACAACAGAGTATATACTGCGAGTCAGTGATACACAAACTACAAAAAATAGCTCTATTTAAATAAAATAAAATAAAATAAAAATAGCTTTTTTTCAACAAATGGCAACTGAGAGTCAGCGATTTTTGTGAACAACGGTGTCAAATTTTGCTCAAACTACAAAAAATTATGTTATGTGAATAAAATAAAATAAAATGGCCTTTTTTCAGCAAATGATTGACAACCTAGAGTCAAGGATTATGACAAGTCAAGGTAAAGATGTAGAAATATCGAAAAAGAGAAGACTGGTAATATTGTTTCGGATTCACAGTTACGTAGTTTTCGTCTACGTATGTTGTTTTAAGAATTGAGCTACTACGCATGCATAGAAGCTTATTTACACTATCTACGTACCATTTCTGTACGTAGATTGCGTAAGCGCGGGCTTTAGTGCGGATGGGCTTAGATTTAAAAAACAAGCTTTCACATTCCTAATTATGGCCCGTAATCAGAGTACTGGAAGTATAACATATACGTCCGGTGTTTAGCTGTCTTTACTACTGCGCATGCGTAGTCATTTTTTAACGTAATCTATGTATCTTTTTCTGACGTAGATTGCGTAAATGCAGTCTTTCAGACCGTATTTACGCAATCTACGTCAGAAAAAGATACATAGATTACGTTAAAAAATTACTACGGGTCTATATTAGGTAGAAATGACTTGGGCAATCTCCCTTGCTGCCTTGGAGTGTTGGGAAATCCCTGCTCTTCTATTGGTACATGAAGCAGCGTGTGTTTTCAGGACAGGGAAATGTTATTGCCGAACTATCGATTTAGAGGATATGCCCACACAATAATGCTACAAGAAAGTCAAACCAATGATTTACAGATTATGGTGGCTTGTGAAATATTAGTCCTTAGACACAATCCATAAGCACACTTTAGCTTTGGCTTCAGCTTTATCATCCAGACAAATGTTGATGCAGCATAGTAATGTAGTTGGAAATAAATGGTAGCTACAGGTACATTTATATAAAAGTGTTAGTACAAGAGATTTCAAACTCTGGCACTGGTCAATGTGTCTGAGGAGGAAGGACCATAGTTTATTACTGCTTTAAAAAGCCTGTATTGTTTCATTGGCTTACCACACTTAGACAACACTTGGGCAGATGGGATCAATCACTTTGCAGAGAGACTTTAGACTATGTACACTCTGGTGTCAATGTGTATCTCGATTATCCACCTTTTTGAATGATTTAGTGACCTCAGCTTTGTAAACTGTTGATGATGGAGTTTACTGGGATACAAATCATTTTCTCTCTCTCTTTTTTTTTTTTCTTTTCTTATTTGTTGTCCTCTGCATTCTGTTAGTACAAGAGAGTGGCAATGAATCATTGGAGGGAGAAGCCTGTGGAGCTGTTTTCTATACTCCCTCCAACCATAGCTGTAGCTTTAATCTGCTTTGCATATAAATGCCATTAGCATAAACATGATCTTTTTGCCTTTTTCTTTATTTTCAGTAAATATTCATTGTGATCACATTGCAGGGCATTACATAACGCCACCTGCTGTGTACTGTAAAGATTAATTGGCATTCGGTTAGGCTTCATAAACCACAGCTCTCTGCATGTTATCCTCAATTTTCCATTTACAATGCAATATAAGTACAGTTTACTTACTTTGAGGGCACATAGTGAAAGCATGGTTTTTTTATGGACTATCCTACGTCAAGCACTGCTAGCATTTCTGTTTTGTCAACCTTAACACAAAGCTGAAATTTTCAGTGCATCAAATACAGAGAATGAATAAAGATTTGTGGTTTACTGCTGGGAATAATTATGGTTGGTTGGTCTTTTATTTTATTGTTTGCTTTGCAAATTTGGTTAATTACGTGTCAAAAAGACGTTTTCTTTTGGTATCATGCTGGCCACAGATGGCATCTTAGTAGAAAAAATACTGAAAATGATTATAAATCATAGATATAAATGGAGTTTAGAAAGATGGCCAACCTTTTATCCTCTAAGGGCCACTTTGGCTCTTAGTGAATTTATATATAATAGCATTATTAAAATATTGCGGCTATGAGGGCGCACTATATTTGACTTAATAGACTGAACAAACTCGTATGTTCATTTTCAAGAACTCTATAGCAATGTTTTAAAATAAAAAAGAAATGACAGCCAGTGGGTTGACAATGCATTTTTATTATCCATATATTTAATCATTATGGGGCTGATCCCATGTCACTCGTCTGCCTATTAGCATAGAATATGTTTTTGCTATATTTTTGCCTTCCATAGTCCCAGAGAAGAATCACACGCAAATGTAACTATGCAGACTTGAATATAGTGCACCTCTTTTATTGTTTACATCCAAAGGGTCGTACATGGGAAGTAAGGAGGTGGACTAATGTAGCACAATAAGGTTGTGTTCTCTGTTATGACCCAAATCTAGATCCAAATGTTGGTGGAATTTCAAAAGATCATCGATCTTAATTTCAAAAGATCATCGATCTGATTTGCCAGCTGTCTGCATTTGAAAAAGTGGAGCTTCTGTGACTCCTGGAGTCACAAAGAGTCATCTTTCGAAAAGGTGTGTTAACCTAACCCCTACCCTTTACCCTTCCCTAACCCTAACACTTTGTTTCCCGCAGCCTAACCCTAACCTTCTCCTTCTTCAGCCCTAACCCTAATCCTACATGCACTGCAGCCTAACTCTAACCGTCCATGCTCCGCAGTCTAACCTTAACCTTCCCCTTGAGCCCTAAACCTAATCTAACCACCACAACTACTGCAACCTCTTGTTATTGGCAATGGGAAAATAGGTTTCTGCTCCCAATAGCAATTTTAATTTTCAGAGCTGTTTGACCAACGATACAGCCACCATTCAGCTGGGCTGGGACCCGCATCCCTGGCAGAATATGCTCATTTTTAGCACATTTCCACCAGATACAAGCAATGGCTATGGTTCGTATGATGATTATGGCCAAAATAGCAAAACTATAAGGGCCCAATAGACCTTGTGTATTGATTGTTTAACTAAAGATATGGAATTATTTCCTGATGCTGTGTGCTGACAGTCCAGCTAAATCAGGAAAAGCATGTTACTTTTTTATTTTATTTTTATTGTATTTGAAATTTTTAACACATTTTATTATATATGACTATTTATTTATTACATATGTTTTGTCAGTTAACAGTGGATCCTCATACAAATTATAAATAATGTGTTATATAGAACAATGAAATAATCCTGTACATGCAGAATAGGGACTTGGGAGGCCTTAAAGCATAACTTACTGCTTTACTGTGATGCGAATGAATGCAAATAGCATATTTGCTTCCAAATCCAGACTTAACTAGTAATGGCCAAACATATCCAGTAACTGAACAGTATATATTTTATAATAGCTTTTCTGTACAAAAACGGCAACAAAAATCACTTATACAAATACAAAACTACAAAAGAGAACCATTTAGAATGTGACTCTTATTTAATTTAAACCTTTTAAGCATAGACCTCAGTGAATACTTCACAACACTTAAAAGTCTGTAATAATCAAATAAACCAACCATATAGCCCTGTTGGAACAATTGCCAATCTAAAAATACTATGCATTGACAATTTTAATTTTAAACTGTAATTACCATTGGACCATGCACCATTTTTGACCATTAACCATTGTGGTTTAACTTATTTAATATGATTTCTCATTAGCCACAGAATTTAGCTTTATTTGAGAAGTGCAATTAATTACTAAAGGTTTTGAATGGGAAAGATAGTTACTTTCAATAATGATTTCTTCTTAGCCATGAGATACTTCAAAACTGCAAGTCTGTGTCCTTTATTTTAATTATATAAAATAATAAGACTTGTAACAAGTCCCTCTACTTGGTAAATAATTCACACAAGTGTGTGGGAGCTTGTTAAAACATTTAAGATAATGCTCTACCTCCCAACATTATACCATTATACCATCTATACTTATGTAGCCTGCTCTCTTAAGCAACCAATGTCATGCTCTGATAGCTGAGGCATCACATAGTGTACTCTCACTACTGTTACATCCTGGACTAGTGTATCTTGTTTCACCTCTGGGTGCAGTCTTGGACTGATCAATATGATTTGTGGACATTACTACTACCTGTCCCTAGTGGCTGCTGTTGAATTCTGGGACTAATTGTAGAATCATGTGCCTTGATCTCCTACACCTGTGCTCTGGCTTTTTATACCTCCTCCTCTCAGAGCAAGGTGTGGGTCATGGTTTCCTGTCTCCTTGTAACTGCATGTCTGTTCCTGTTATCTGGTTTATCCTGCCTTCACTTGTTTGTTCTCCTGATTGTTCTTTCAGGTCCCCTGTCAGTTTGGTATTGTTCTTTGTCTTTTTTACCAGTGTCTCATACCTGTGTACTTTTATTGCCAGCTGTGTACTTCTTGTACTTTTATTGCCAGCTTCTTTTGTTTATGTTGACTCTGTTCTAGTTTTTTGCAATAATTACTGTACATCTTATATATTGGTTTTCTTTTAACCTTGTATCAAACCACATGTATTTATAACCACTTCCCAAAATGGTCTGTCTTCTAGTACCATGTATTGATCTATATAGAATCACCACTGGGGCACTGAGAAATATGAAAGGTACAATTACCAGACAGTTTAATTTTAAAACATTTTGGCTTCATAACGACAAATCTATCGTCATACAATACACACTACACCGATGCTTCCTAAACTACCTCAGTTCAAGGCCTAGGTCAAAATAATTATTGAGATGTCCTAGTTTTTGAGTAGATTTACCTGCAGCTCCTCTGTGTGTCCATGGCTGGTCAGTGCATCGGGAGTGAGAAAAAGCATATTAGAGCAGCATTTGAATACTATACATGTGCCTGTATTTTAAGTTGGCCATGTTTTGACCTTATGGCTTCTTTGTAGAAGTGTTTCAGGGAAGTTACTGTTTAAGGGCAAAATGTGCAGATAGATGCATTTTAAGCAAATCCCTTTGGGACACATTTTTTTAAGCTACATAGGTCTTGAAACACATTAGCTAGGAGGTGTGAAAACTTATGTTCGTAATATGTGTACAAGTTTTGAGTTACTGATAAACACCAATGTTTTTTATAGAAGTAAATATAAACTTTGGCTTATAAGATGCTATGTAAAATGCACTGAATTAAATAATAGTGCTACATATTAGCCAATTTAAAAAAATGTCATGAACAATGATTCAATAAGTTGGTTCTATGGTTCAATATGTTTTAAAACAATCAATTAAAAATGTAATTTTCTGGTGACTTGAAGGTCAGAAATTAGATTTTACAATGCAATAGCTTTTTTATTTAATACAATAGTTAAGAGACATCTATCTTTATACATTTAATATTGCACATTTTTGTATCTATGTATATTATTACATTTTATTTTGCTTTGTTTTTAAACAGTTGCATTGGTAGGTGTGACCCGGACTTTCTAACAAAATATATTGCTGTCCATTTTTTACTGATCATCATAAATATGGCCCAACACTCATTTTAGATTACAGCTAATTGTTGGCTGTGTGTATTTTATAATACAACCCCATTCTTAAAATCCAAATGCAGAACTGCCGTGAGACTCGACGCTTCCTAAACGACCGGACAGGTCAGTGCAGGGGAAGGGATGTCTTAGGGTTAGGATGCGAACGGTTGCAGTCCCCGCAACGATGGGGTCCTTTCAGAAATAGAGACAGATGAAAGTTATTTTTTTGGCTGTCACTATTTCAAATAAGGAGCCATTTTAGATTTTTTTTTCATGAATGGGTGATTGTACAGATCGGCATTCTCACCCATTCATTATCGCAAAGACCCGCCGGACCCGCCGCTGACAGCTCTAGGAACTTTTAGTGTTAGGAAGGGGGGTTTAGGGTTAGGCTCTTATGAAGAGAGGATTATGGTTAGGGCCATAGAAGAGGAGAGTTAGGGCCAGGCTGCGGGGAGGGAGGTCATAGGGTTAGGCTATAGAGAAGGGAGTGTTAGAGTCAGACTAGGGAGAAGGGAGGGTTAGGGTCAGGCTGCGGGGAAGGGAGGGTTAGGGTAATGGAAGGGAAGGGTTAGGGTTAGAATTAGGGGAAGGGTTGGGTGCTCCGGGGATCGATTGCTATGCCTCATCTAAACCGGCTGGGAGAGAACGGCTCTATCGAAATAGGGCCGTTCTTAGTGGGGATCCACACCGGACTGCGGGGAGTGGATGGATGGGAGAAGTGGAGATTTAGGGTTAGGCTGTGGGAAGGGGATGGGGCTTAGAAGGTTGCTTACCTGTCTACAGCAGGGAAGGAAGTTTCTGACAAGCTCCTAGTCTGGGAATAGGGTTTCAAAAACATTCCTTTTGAAAAAGGGCCGTTCTCAGTGGCAACCCACAGCCTCTAAACATGATAGCATGCCAAATACATCTTGGCAATGAATAATGTGGTGGCATAGCAATCGTATACCTTACCTCATACAATAGGATAAAATTATTTCTGTTGTATAAATCAACAAAACTAAATATGATGTGGAAAAGGAAGAAGAAACTGTGATTGCCAGAAAAGTTAGTGATTGGTATTCTCACAACCCTTCATGAAGAGGTGGTACTAATAGAAATGTTTTTTCACACCCTGTGTTATGTATGAATACTTTATATTACTGGGACCTTAATCCAATAAACCACTGTATGAAACTGTTCCAAACTTTACAACAATAACTTACCTATACCAAAGTTCACAATACATGAAAAATTACACAATATACAGTACATATAGAATACAGTTTTGTTGTGATAACAAATTTTGATGTACATTTGTGTCATGAAGATCCTCCTTGGGACTTTAGTCTATTATTATACGTATATATTGTCCAATAAGTAGTAGTAGTAGTAGTAATAATAATAATAATAATAATAATAATAATAATGATATTTATTTACACAGGTTGGCCTTCCAAATGATCCAAGTTGTGTTGAAGAAATCTTACGGGTGAGTATTAAAATGTATATGTTGTATTCCTGTGTGTTGGTCTCATGATATATTTTCTTTAGTTGTGGACAAAATACAGGACTGATTATTTGTAGTGTTTATAGGTTGTAATTTCTTTTATTGGTACATAAAAAAAGGCTGCAAATGTCAAAGTAACAGCAGAATTTCAGTACTTCAGTATTCTATCTCAGAATTAAATACAGTATATCAAGAGCAGCTGACTATAGCTTGAAGAATGGTTTCTGTCTCTGTATTCCTACTTGCCGCTTCAAGGTTTCCTGTCACAGACTGTGGTGTCAAACTCAAGCGCACTTTCCTGAGAAATGGGATTCTGTAAATAAAATAAAACTTGTATTGTGTGTCTAGAGCTAGCCTCTGTTGAAAGCACTGTCTGTGTTTCTTTCATGCCATATCAAGTTGCCTAAGGCACAGGCTTTTTCCTGTAAGCCTGAGTTTATGCATATACCAGGGCATAAGCCTACAAGTGAATCAGAATGACACACCATTTACTATACAGACATGCAATCTTAGTGAAATGCCCATCACTGTGCTATAGTCTACAGCCCCCCCGGGGGGGGGGGGGGGTTCTGGTTGCCCATAACACCCCCCCAATTAAAAAAAAATGGCCAACAAAAGGTCCATTGTGTGATGTGTTCTATTATTGATATTAGATCTGTAACTTCAATATAAGACTACTATTTTATTGTGTGAAAGCAGTGACTTATAAAACACTTCAAAAAAATATCACAAACAGGACTTACAGCCAATAACCAATGCAATTTCTTAAGGTAGAATTTGTATTTTCAAATCTACGTTGTAAACGTCCTTCTTTCACAGAGAACAATAATGGATGTCTTAGATGTCTTGACAGTCAGATAGTACGACCATATCATCAGGATTGTAAATTTACATATGTTTTATTTTTAATAGTGCCATCATATTAAGTAGCTCATTACAATTTTAACAGTCCTTTACATCAACCTCTGCCACATCACAGTCTAATTCCCTAACACACACACATACTCACATGCTAGGGGTAATTTTTGCCCTGGGTGGCATGACAGTGGGGGCGGATCAGGAGCAGAGCTTGGTTGGAAAGGGCTGGAGCTTTTTGTGCTCCAAAATGTTTGGAGGTATGCTTATATACCCCACATGTATTACACGCATTGAAAACCCCCATTTCAAAATCCTGTGTTTGCCACTGATGGGTGTACCCTCTTTGTCAGGTAACAGTATAGATGTGTCCTATCTGTGCTTCCATACTTCACTACATTTCACTAGGCCTCTGACCATCCAAAGTCCGTTTGTGTGAGATGGAGGGGTTAAAAGCCAAACCCATCGACATCTAGATAGTTTTGCCCAACACAATGAGATCTATCCAAGTCTTTTACGCGGTAATATGATTACATGAAAAACAGAAATCTTGATCTGGCCTGTAGTGAGAATGACACTTTAGAACTAAAACTTAATAGCTAATCACTGTAAATTACTGTAAAGTAACAAAATAAACACCATTATCAGCACTGCACACCCAACAATCCTCCGATGTACATTAGAAGTACACTGGCAGTCCGGCTAGATTGCTGCTGTTTCTTACCATGGAAAGCTTATTAGTAAATGCATGAGGTGATGAAACAGAAAACCTATGATTCTGTCATGTAGGACGCCATATTCAAACCTTTTAGAAATATCAGCAGACAGGTTGACATGTTTTTGGTCTGACATAAATGTCACAGCAAATACTGAATCAGAGACCAAATTTTATATTCCTCGTTCTATGTTGATATTATGAATGTGTTGTTCCATGGGTCTGTTTTAAACACCTACAAGTCACAATAATAATTAGCTCTTTTAGTGGTGTTTTTCTTTTAACATTCATAAAAAGAATGCATCAGAGCTTTTATAAGAACAAAAAAGGAACTAACACTTGGCACATCAGGAACAATAGCCAAGCCACCTGCTATACCTATTGTCACTCACTGAGCTCAGTGCCAGTCCGGAAAGGGATCATTCTGGAACAGAGTCTAACCCCAAGCCAGGTATTCACCAGAGCCCCTGATAGTGGTGATGGACTTGGCTGCAGGAAAGGGGCAGGTCGCAGCCCTCTGGACAAGCACATAGACACAGAGACAGTGAGGCAGTATCCAAGGAGAGCAGGAGTAGTACTTACAGGTAGTGGAGACACTGCTATTGAGGCTGGATATGTTGACAGGACTGGAACTGAGCTGGAACCAGAGATACAGGAACACTGGAGCATGACTGAACCAGGAACCAGATGGTGTAACACAACCAGGAACCAGGGAGCCAGAGCACATGGGAAACTCAAGAACACAAATCAGAAGACAAGATTAGCTGTTGCTCTGATGGGGCTGTGGTTAGTGAGGGATTTAAATAAAGCTGATGAGGCAGTCCACCAAGTTAATGAGTGCACCTAGGAGACAATATTGCAGCAGAGAGTGAACCAGGAAGTGCAAAGGCAAAAGAAACCATGTGACAGGCTGAATGTAAACACAGGCATATGTGCAGTGAACAGGGAACTGGAGGAATCATGACACCTATATAGTAAGGCACTGCTGGACTCGGAGTTATTGAGACTACTATAAGTACTGAAGCCAAAACAAAAAAACAAACCAGTGCTGCCCTCACTGGTTTTGCATTTTATTAATAATGTTTATGCAATGTTCCATAAACATTGGTTTTAAGGGACCTTTTTGTCTGCCCTACATAAATTTTATTACAAGGACAGATGAGAGCATAAATCATAACTGAAATGTTACAATTGATAAAATCTTGAACTGAGATGTAGAAAAATCCATGTTGGTAATTGTACAATTTATTAACTATAAATTTACACATAGTGCATCTCGAACCCCCACATTTGAAGCAACCTTGTTGCTTCACTGGGAACCATGACATGTTTTCTTTATGATTCAGTTTACTTTAGAAGATTTAAAAACAGAGATTCTTTAGGTTCCTATTCTTCTTGAAGATAACGTTTGGATTTTTTAGTGGAACTGATTTAAAAACAGTATCTTGTTGATTATCTTTCTAATCTGCGAAGAGCATCTATTAAACTTTAAAATTAAAGTGATGTCAAACTCCCCATTTTCTTGGGGTTTTAACATCTTTAAGTATATTTTTCTTTTTATCTTTTATAGCAATCATATCTTCTCTATCCATATTTTTTTACCTCAAGGAGAGCTTTGTCCAGAATATATTTAGTATACCCTCTGCTTTTTAATATATTCAATAAATCAGCTGCCTGTTCTAAAAAATAGCTTTTCTAAAGTGTCTTTTCTGCAATCATGTTTGATTTTAATTAGTTGGATGTTCTGTATATTTTTTACGCCATCTATATAAATGTGAACTCCTACAATGCAGAACAGTTGGAGGATCAACTTTTTTTCTGTAAGTAGATGTGTTAATGGAAAATCCTGTACATCTATAGACAAATCTAAAAAGTACATAGAAGTTGCACTAATCTTATGATTTCAGATTGAAATCATTATGGTTTTAAAAATTAACAATACCTGAGCCCTATCTCCCCCCACCCCAAATAATAAAAGGTCGTCTATGAAATGGCCATAGAAGACCAGGTCTGCCCCTAACTTGCCACCCCACACGTCGGTCTTCGAACTGGCCCTAGTATAGGTTGGTGTAGGTTGGTGTGTAGCATGTCTCCATGGTCATTCCCATCATCTATAAATACTATACCCCCTCAAATCTATCGAAGCTCCCCTTGTTGACCTTGGAAATACACTGACTCTTTTTTACAGTCTGACTTTAACTGAACCCTGGTTTCAATATCATGTCTTTAGAGGGATCCATTAAATATAAATATCTCATTCCTAAGTTCCTCTAAAATCAAAAGTGTTTCCTTATCGATTATATTTAGATTTAATGGAACAGGAGTTCTAATATTTTTGGGATTTCAACCTCTTTCTTCGCAGCAAAGTATCTCTTCCTACATAGGGCTCCATTTACTATATAGTTTTGAGGACATAAAGACCATTTTACACCTGTCTGCACCATTTACAAAGCTATGATCGCCATGGAAATCATTAGATGGCATTAGGGTAGGTATTACAGCGGTTCCCTTTTTCCTCCCTCTAATAGCTGTTATTAGTGGGAGGAAAAGGGGGGTATAGATCGGGAGACCTCCGTAATACAAAACACAAATGAAAATGTACAAATAAATTCATGGAAATCATGGCATTAGGGTAGGTATTACAGCGGTTCCCTTTTTCCTCCCTCTAATAGCTGTTATTAGTGGGAGGAAAAGGGGGGTATAGATCGGGAGACCTCCGTAATACAAAACAAAACACAAAATGTACAAATAAATTATATATATATATATATATAGAGAGAGAGATAGATAGATAGATAGATAGATAGATAGATAGATAGATAGATAGATAGATAGGAAAAAAACACTTCACAAGTAAAGAGGGATCAGCACTCTCAAAATTGATGTGAACTGCACGGCCACAAGGTAATATATAAAGAAAGGGCAATGTAATGTCCTAGGCCAGCAAAGGATAGCAACCAAATAATGATGTCCAAAGTAGATACAATATAGACTAATTTAATGAGAGGTTCCCAAACAGCAGGTATAATGTGTACAAAAACGGACAGCAAAAGGCATCAGAAATGGTGAAAAAGAATGGGAGAGAAAGAAAAATTGGGGAAGAAAAAATGATGAGGGAGTGTGGAAAACTGCAAAAAGCCAATGTCAGTAGCAACCGAACGGAGAAAAGGACAATGCAGACTGTAGATACAAATCTATCAATGTTCTAATAAAGTTCATAGGTGACCAGGAAACAGATAACGGCAGCCAACAGCAAAAAAAATATAAAGTTCCTGTAAATCACAATGGGTAAGTGATGTCTCACATGTCCAGTGTCCGTATCTCCGACAGCTGTTTCGGTGTACTGATGTACACCTTCGTCAGGGAGGTCCGGCAGTGAAAGAATCGGCTGCAAGTAAATGCGGGGAAGGCAAGGCAATATAAACAAGCGTGTGACCAATCAATGTCGGGACGGCGCCCGGTCGGTGACGTCACATGTGCGACATAGTCAAGGGAACGGTGAGTCAACAAGAACAGTATCCAGGCAACACCATAAAACCTTAAGGACAAACTAGTCAAAAATGACTTAGTCCCCAAACCCTCATCCTGTTGGCTATCATTGCGCCCTGGAGTATTCAAATGTATCCTATATCTTTCTAAACCAAGAGCTCACCTCACGTAGAGATTCCCAGGTCTCCAAAACTGCCACTCTGAGACCGCACCCCCTCTCAGCTTCAATCCCAGACAGGCTCTAAAACACACATCCAAAATGGAGATTGCTTCAAATCAGTTTATAAAGTAATATATATTGCAGGTGCTCAAGGCAAGGGGAATTTGCACAAAAAACAAAACATGGCCTGGCACTCTAGCCATTACTCAGTTACTAATCATAATCTCCTATCTTTAAAATAAAAGTCAGAGAATTAGTTACAAATATCTCACATCTGCAGATATCTGTAACTAATTCTCTGACTTTTATTGAGCACCTGCAATATATATTACTTTATAAACTGATTTGAAGCAACCTCCATTTTGGATGTGTGTTTTAGAGCCTGTCTGGGATTGCAGCTGAGAGGGAGTGCGGTCTCAGAGTGGCAGTTTTGGAGACCTGGGAATCTCCATGTGAGGTGAGCTCTTGGTTTAGAAAGATATTGGATATGTGACCCAAAGTTGAGGCTCTAAAGTTTAGAGTTAAGATTAGAGTTAGGACCATCCAGCAGAGAAGCCTTGGAAGTGGCGGATGTCTTATCACATGTTTACAAATATCTGTAACTAATTTTATGACTTTTATTCCAGCCTCCATGTCTGCCCCTTATTATTATGTCCAGTCTCCATATCTGCCTCTTTATTCTTTTTCCAGCCTCCATGGGCCGGATTCAGAGCTCCGGCCGCAATGCAATTGAGGCTGGAGTTCTGCAAAAAGTGCTACTGCGCATGCGCAGTAATTTGTGAACGTAATCTACGTTACTTCTTGCAACGTAGGTTGCGTACACACGGTTTTAAAGACTGCTTGTACGCAATCTACGTTGCAAGAAGTAACGTAGATTACGTTCCAAAATTACTGCGCATGCGCAGTAGCACTTTTCGCAGAACTCCAGCCTCAATTGCATTGCGGCCGGAGCTTTGAATCCGGCCCTTTATTAGGAAGGTTCTATTTGTTGGTTCTATTAATTAGAGAATAAGTGCACTTTATCTTATAGTATAGCTCCTCAAACTTCAAATTGCTTGCAAATTATAAAATAATCTAACTTTTTGACATTCTAAAATCACCATGTATTGTTTTAGAGAACCGCAAATCAGCTCTATTAAAATGTGTTATATTTATTCAGTGGTAATATTTGAACACATTGTAGCACCTTCTTTAATTTATATATCTTGGTTTGGAGATTATTTCTCCCTCAAGGTGTATACTTAACTTTTTATCTGACAATATTCAAAATTTTTTGATTTGGGATAATTTGGGTCATATTAGGTGCACAAAAATTTTTTTTCATGCTAAGGCTACACTTTGATTCTCTAACCCATGTCTAGTTGTGGATTCGTAGATTGTTTGTGTTGTTAATTGGAATTTTGGAATGATTTACTAATATAGTATTATCAGCAGATATATTAATTTTCTTTTGATTAGTCTGGTCAGATTACTTATTTTATGCTTTTTTTTATTAGAGCTTTATCTCTTAAAATAATTATTTTGTATGGGTCATTATTGTTATTTTTAACTGTGTTTAGTGAAAGCAAACTGACAGATATTATGTAACTTCAGTCAGCGCATAATATAGAATTTAACTTATACATAGTTGTTCTTTCTTTTGGATTGTTTCATATTGCCCAGTTAGTAATATTATCTAAATTAATCAACAGAGAAGTTTATTTTTCTTGAACCTTAAGCATTTGGTTCACATGGCACACTTTCCTTATAGGATAGGTCAAGGAGGTCTCAGAGATTAGGGATCGTATTCAGAGTTCATGCTAAATTACAATTGGTACTCTCTACTGCGGGGGCTGTTATACGGAATTTGCGATTCGCAAGTCCACATGTAGGAAGGCAGGACACTGCTGTCCCATGTGTGGATTGTGTATCCGCCACCCAGACCCCAATTATAAGCATTCTGCACGGAAACCGCTTGCTGTACCATTTGCATGTCACACACAGCCCAGCCCACCATGCGTATCTTCTACCCCTGCAGGGAGTTCTGATCTGCATGGAGTGTAGCATGAGTCAGCTAGGCACCATTGTGGATATAATGGTACTCTGTATGCACAGTATAAGTTTACTGCAAACTTGCGTACATAGCTTATATTTTGCGGTCTGTATTAGTTGTGAATACAGTGATAGATCAGGGATGAGGGTCATCAGGAGTGTGCGTGGACTGGGTGTAGGTCCCTGTAGCGTGTGACCCTATTTGGAAAGGGCCGTTCGATTGCTCAAAAAGGCATAGCAATTGATCCTCGGAACATGGTGCTCCCATGGGAAAGTAAAAAAAAAAAAAATACCCTTTCCCTAATTTTAACTCTAAGTCACCCCCCTCCCCCCACCCAGGCAGCCTGACCCTATGTCTCCCCCCTCTGCCTAACTCTAAGTCCCCAGAGAGGGTTACTCACCTCTCTGGTGGTCACGTCTCGCGGCAGCGCTGGCGGCTTTTCTGAAAATAAATGGGTGAGTATGCGAATCGCATACTCACCCATTCATTAAAAAAAAATTCTGCAGTGTTACACATTCGAAATAGGGAGAGACGAAAAGTAACTTTTGGCTGTCCCTGTTTCGTAAATGTGAAACATCGCGGCATGGACCGTGTCCCAGAAAGGGACCATTCTTGGGCAGGTCCTCCAGATATGTAGACGTTGACTGCTTTTATCCACAAAATACGCCAAACATAAATGTTATTCAGAACCAGGCAGACTGCTGCACCCTTTTTAGTTGACAGCAATCTAACAAAAAAAAGTTTAGGGTTCTTCCAGACCAAAGCGGCCTGATTCTGCTTGAATAATACATTTCTATATAATTCCTATAGAATAAACATGGAATGCATTGGTCCATGCCTTATATAGAAAAAATTTAGAGAATAAAACATATTTTTTTTTCTTTTATCCTTAATTCTCTTAATCAGTGAAATTGCATACTGGTGATACACAGCTGTACTTTGTAGTAGTTTTAAAAGGATTATTATATCACCAGGAAAAAAAACCCTTTAAATTCAATTAACTGTGTGATCAGAGTCATCTGTTCTCGTGTCCTGCCAGCTCGGTGCAATAACCCTGCACTCTATAAATATATATCAATGGGCAAAAATGTCCTTGACAGTTAAAATTACATGTGCAATTTCCATTTTTGTGTGCTGTTTAAACCACTAATGGATTTGATCTGCCCCCCTCTCTATCTGAGGGAAATGTTTTGTGCTAAACAATGAGCAGGTAGAGACCTTTATTTTCTCCTCCATCATTTTCCAAGTAAAATAGAAACAGGCATTAAGAGAGATGCTATATTTTATTCTGGTGTATGTAATATAAAAAGGTAAGCTGTCCATTGAGGTTACATATGCACTCAGTAGCTGACAAAACCCTTAAAATATTTTCATATGGATTCTAGAAGGGGCTGGGTGAATCGGAGAGCTGGGAAGTGTCGAACATGATGTGAATTTAAAATCATAACACAGACGTCACTGGAAAAGTAAGTAACAAGCTGAAAAGCCTAGTGAATCATGTGGACCTGTCAAATGGAGGAACACGTTGGGGAGGAGATGATGTCAAACAGTCGTAACTTAGCAACCTGGCATTAGACTGTCAAGAGATTTAGTAAGAGAAGGCACTTTTAAATAGCCAAGTAAATAATAATAAAAAAAAATACTTATATATATTTAATTTTATGTATATCATAGGTTTGCTGCAAAAACAGCTCTGCACTTTTTTCCCTGAAGAGGATACATTTTTTCTGCAATATGTGAATAAATATTTGTTTTTTATTAGAAAAAAAAGGACTTTTATATCTAACATTGCTAGTCCACTTATATGCTCTTCTGTCAGCAATCCTTGTAATGCATGACAAGTATTATTCGCTGCGGTGAAGGATACCTATGGTTTATCTGAAATCTGTTAGCATTTAGATTTCTTTTCTGCAAACACATTTTTGAACTACAATAGCATTTATTGTTGGAACAGTCTTTGTTACTAAGCCGTTTGTCAATAATCTTAATAACACAAAGCCGGAGCTATAAAACATGGCTGCCACTCAGATGTCAGCGTCAGGACAGTGCAGACGATTAAGTGTTTGAAGACAATTTAATAGACAAGGCGATACTTGGTTTTTGGACAGCCAGCATTAGAGATGTGCTTTTAATGTATTTTTACACAGTGTTAGTGGTTAAACCAATTCAAAGAGATGTCTGCTTTCCCAATCTTACAGGGCAAATGCTATGCAGATTAGGTTTTACTGAATGTGTTTCTCCATATAGATTTTGCTTAAAAGAGCACAATCATATGATGCCTCTTAAGCATTTTTCAATAGAAAATGTTTAGCATTCAGCATTTTGTGCTTTTTATTTTTACATAGGTCAGTAATGTAAAAAAAAAACATAATGCATAATTAAATACCTATAAAATAGAGACCAATAGGAAGAGATTAGAAGGGCTGTTGAAATCTTGTTTAGGAATGGGATACAGAACTAGTGTGAGGATCGGATTCAGAACCCTGCATGCTTTCCGCTGGTGCGGGGGCCTGGAAGTCTGCACAGAGGAGGGGAGTGAACTCCCTGTCACTCCCCTCTCTTCGTGTCCATAACCCGCCCTTAAATTCTCTGCACGGATCCGCATCTGTACGTATGAAGATCTCTGCGAACCTCTTTTCTGTCTGCACGGAGATCTTAGTTACTCGCAGCAGGCCAGATCCAGAGCTACGTCCGCTAGCGTATTTCCGCTAGCCGGAGACGTAAAAAACACTATCTTGTATGTACTGCGCATGTGCGCGGCAGATGTTATGGCACGAAACTCTAAACGTACGTACCAGCCACGTATCAACAGCGTAACTACAGACGAAGGGGCGTGGCAGCCATATGACACCCGTAATTACGCTTTGGAGGCGGGGTGAGGCAGTTAAAGCGTACAGTATGGGCGTGCTCAGGCGCGTAAATACG
The DNA here is from genome assembly GCA_011038615.1 of Limnodynastes dumerilii. Lineage (NCBI taxonomy): Eukaryota > Metazoa > Chordata > Amphibia > Anura > Limnodynastidae > Limnodynastes > Limnodynastes dumerilii. The sequence continues at coordinate 424,910 of WWET01000613.1, forward strand.
TGCAGCCATTACGCTTTGAAAAGTTAAGGTAGGGTTTGGAAAGCGTAAAACTGCCAAAGTACTACAAGAGAGGGGAGTGCATAGTAATTACGATAACGTAAATAAGCTACGCATTGAAACATAAAGGGAACGGAGGTCTGGATCCGGCCCAGCTTGCGTAAGTTTCAAATGTCATATAATAAAACATCAGCTCTACAGACTGTTCGAATACTACCTGTCCTTCACTTATAGTCTCATAGCAAAACATTTGGTGAAACATATAATCTGTAACCTTTGGCTATGCTTTTATAAAGAATCCTTATCGAGAGGAATAAAAGTCTCTCAGTATAACTTGAACTGACCATGCCGAGATTTAGTACAGAAAAACTAAAGCCCTTTAATATAACTATTATCTTTTTTTTTTTGTCAGGGGCAAATCCTAGCCCAGTAAACTTTCATGTTAGCTCACATACTTGTAACTTGGCTGTGGCGCTGACCTCCTACTGGAAATTCCGCTACTTTAACAGTCTGGTTTGATAGAATGAGTCACTGATCCCATCTGAGTCACTTTACATATTAATAGGAGCGCTACAGGCCATTGTCCTACAGATATGGTTGAACTACTGTACGGTTTGCATCAGCTGCCAAAGTGGCCGTCTGTAATGTTGTTTTATATTATTGGGAAGCATAATGTGATTTTTTTTTTTTTTTTTACTGAATAAATGTCAAATGTCTGCTTTTGGTGGTGCAAAATGATGGACTGTCTATCATAGTCGTTTCTTTTAATGATAGTGGAAATGTCAGTACGCAGTCATATAATCAACTATTACATTATTTATATCTAAACAGGATTAAAGTGATGGCTTAAAATAACCATATAAATCAATGTTTAGTTTACAACATTTACCCCCATCATGTTATTTTTATGACCTACACAATAGTGCACCCTTTAACCTATAAAAGCCTAGACAATAAAAAAAAAATGTATTGGGAAAACAGTACCAAACACGTCAAAATGGAATTTATTTTCTGTTCACTTTCTCAAAATGTTTTTGCTATTAGGCAATATTTTCCAGAGAAACACAACCACGCAATCATTGTGCCGATCATACCATATAATATGTATGTGTATGCTCCCACACTCTTGGTTTGTAGTGATAGGATAGGTTGCATTGGATAATTTGTTTTATGAATGTCCTAGATATCACAATCACTGATGGTACGATGTGTGTCTGGGTAGTATGTGTCCATATACAACCCTCTGTCCGATCTTCCTATCGGTCTTTTTTGCGGCATGGACAGATAACTGTACAGTGTGTATGGAGTCACAATTCCTTCTGCATATGTTAAAAGAGATGATGGGCTGGATCCAGATTTACTGATTTTTGGGGCTTTTCTGATTGCTAGGATTGGAAAATGTCCCCTTTTTTGGTAATAAGGCGCTTGTGTGAGCACCACAGTACTGGGACAAATCTTAAATCCATAGGTTCCAGATCCATCCTGGTACTGATTCTGATGGTGAAGCAAGACAGAGCAAGAAGCAGAAGCATTTCCGCTGTTTGGGAAAAGGTAGGGATGGAAATTGTACAGTACTGATTTCAGCCCTTAGATACAATTCAGATTTTATGTGGGGATGGTGCGTAAATCTTAACGTAGGGGTTGAGCTGGCATAAGTCTGTGTGAGTGAGGAGAGTTTCCTCATCTCACTTGTATGGAATTTAGGATGCAGAACGAATCCAACATCGAACTTCCCCTGTGGTCGCAGCGGTGGTCTGAATCCAGTCCCATAATCTCAAATCTGCTGGTAAATTGGTATAATGTGTATCTGTAAGTCAGTACGCCCATCGGGACTTGTTATCATTAGGGAAATTGTAAGAGCCATCACATCTCATGTATAAATGCATTAATTTATACCCAGCTTTAGGGCATTGTGAGTCCTCGCTGCAATGTTACAGATTGTGAAATAGGGACAGCCGAAAGTGTCTTTTCGACTAGGGTTAGGGTTAGGCTGCGGGGGTTAGGGTAAGGGAGCAGGGAAGCCTTACCTTTTGGAGCACCATTTCCAGTGCTCCGGGGATCGATTGCTATGCCTCTTTGAAGCATGAGCAATCGATTTCCCAGCCAGTTCCGAACGGCTCTTTCGAAATTCGCTACGGGGACCTACACTCGCTTTAGGGATTCTTAGCAGTTGCGATTAGTGTTTTATATTTTCACCCAGTCCTTTAAAAAATGGTGGGAGTCGCTGACACAATATTGTTTTTTTAGTAGTAGAGACAAAAAAAAAGTAGAGACGAAAAGCAAATTTTTAGCTGTCTCTATTTTGAAAATTCCAAATTAAATTTTTATGAATAGGTTAGTATATATTCATTCTGTTGAAAGGCGATTTGCCCGCGATTTTTTAGCTCAAATCACGGGATTCAGAAAGAATCAATTTGGCCGTGATTTAAATCAAATTACACGAGTTGCTGCGATTTTAAAAGGGCTAAATCGCTGTGATTTTCAATAGAACACCACCGCGATTAGCCCTTTAAAAAATCGCAGCCACTCGTGTGAGATAAAAAAAAAGGAAGTGCTGCATGGCTGAAAGCCTTAGCCATGCTGTGCTGATAGAACTACAAGGCTACTGCGGCGCTGAGTGTAGTGTATGTAAAAAAAAAATAAAAAAAAAATACAGTAAGCAACAAACATACATTAACCTTTTACACTAAGTAGGCATGTAAAAAATAAATATTCCCTAACTAGCAATGTTCCCTAATATGTGCACTTACCTCCAGTGGTCATCTTCTACTATTCTAAGTGTATGTATGCAGTGTGTGTTGTTTAAAAATAAAAAAAAGTTTTGGGCACTCAACGTTTGCTGACATCTCTCTGGGGGAAGCGCTGCTGGATTTGCTGAATCTTCTGCATTTGATTGGAGTCTGGGTTCCCATTGCTTGAAGTCAGTGGTCCGGTTCTCTGGGGTCTTCTCCAGTTGCCACGAAGAGGACACCTCCTATTCTTGTTCAGTACTGCTTCAAATGACCATTTGGTCGCTAGGGGGCAGTGTTTTATATAAGAGATGACGTCAGTTACACTGGTCCTCCAGCGATGTTTGCCATGGTGATTTTTTTCACACATAAATCACGCGATTTGACCCTTTCTGAATACCGTGATGTAAGTTTAAAGGGTCAAATCTCGCGATTAATGGCGATTTCTCTCAAATCGTTTTTTGTAAATGAGGCCCTTAGAGTCAAGCTGTGGATAGGAGAATCTTAGGGTTATGCTGCAGGTAGGGGAGTCTTAGTGTTAGGCTGCGGGGAGAGGGAGTCGTAGGGTCAGGCTGCGGAGAGGGGAGTTTTAGGGTTAGACTGCGGGGAGGGGAGTCTTAGTGTTAGGCTGCGGGGAGAGGGAGTCGTAGGGTCAGGCTGCGGAGAGGGGAGTCTTAGGGTTAGACTGCGGGGAGGGGAGTCTTAGGGCTAAGTTGCGGGGAGAGGAGTCTTAGGATTAGGCTGCAGGGAAGAGAGGGTTAGGGTAAGGGTTGATGTTAAATTCATACTCACCCTTCGCAGCAGAGTCTTCTGTCTTCCATGGATTGATTGATTTGCCTTTGCAAAAGCAATCAATATCATAGTCAGTTCTCAACTGGCTCGGTAGAATGACCTTTTTCGAAAAAGGGCCTTTTTATACAGATAAAAAGTGGAAGCTTCACATTTCATCCCAGATGCATGTGACTAGTGTTTGTGTTAGCAAGAACATGAAGAGATGGGTCCCATATCACTGGGGCCTGCTATACCCGGAAGAAATGTTTTAACACATGTTAAATGGCTGAGCTGCGCTCCCTTCCCCTATAAACCTACTGGTGTCTTATGCACTTGTGACATAAATAAGTGGGAGCGACCTCCAAATGTCCCCATTTCAAGACAAAAGATCTTTCTCAGGGATGCTAAGACATGTACAGTGTTATAAAAGCAACACAGTATTGCATCTATTCAATATAAGGATCCAAACATTGGGAGCAGTACAAAGTAACTTGAGACTCTTATCATACTACAACAAGGAAACGCAATGTAAGGTCCATAGACACACATGTATTTCTCCTATTGCACAAGTATAAATGGGGGATCTATCCTTTAAGCAATGATTTAAAATCTTTATAGAAAAGTTTAGAGAATGAAAACATTTTTTTTATATGCAGTGTTTTATTATTTTTTATTTTTTACATATCTCTTTACACGTGTCCTGCATACAACATATGTACCGCATACTTAAGCAATAAAACAACATATTATAGCACTATTTCTGTACACAGACCTCAGTTTTATAATTTGCTGGTCATTTCTAGAGCTCAAATCGGGCTGTGGTTTCCTTACAAAAAAGGCTAAACACTTCTGTTGTTTATCGTACTTTTTCTCAGAACATGTGGCTCCTTTCAAATTATATATAATTACGCAGAACCGTACTAATTTCTAAGCAAAAATAGCAGTGATTAATTATTTAAACAGTTTAGATTATGATCTCAATTGCCAGCTAAAACCACCGTTACACTAAGTAACATGTCTTTGGAATTACAAAGAAAAATAGTTTGTGCAGAACATAATGTGCCATTAGTTTTAGCAGAGCGACTCCCAAACAGGAGGAATATAACAATGAGATCATTATTGCTGGTGGAAATTAAAGTACTACCTGGAATTTACTGGTGAGCAACAGCAAAATGCAAATTGCATTTTCAGCAAAGCTTTCGACCCTTCTTGAACCTTGGCAATTTGACATTAGTGACACTTGTTTTATTTAATCATTATATATAGGGCAACACGGGGAGGAGGGGCTCAGAGAGTAGCACTTGTGTCTCAAAGCGCTGAGGTCATGAGTTCGATTCCCGGACTAGGCCTTATCTGTGTGGAGTTTGCATGTTCTCCCGTGTCTGTGTGCGTTTCCTCCAGGTGCTCCGGTTTACTCCCACACTTCAAAAGCATGCTGGTAGGTTTATTGGCTGCTGAATAATTTAACCCTAATGTGTGTAAGTGTTAGGGAACTTAGAATGTAACTCCAATAGGGCGAGGACATGTGAATGTGAAATATTCTCTGTAAAGCACTACATAATCTGATAAAAACCTGAAACTAATAAATAATCTAACTATTTCTTAGTAGTAAATGTTTCTGGTGATTTGAAGAATATGTGGTAAAAGGTGGATAATGTCGCAAAAATAGGAATTTATTTTGCGTAGCTGGTCAATGCTGTTGAATAGGTAGCAAATCATTTATAAATCCAACTTATATAGAACTGTTCATAGACATTAAGTTTTGCTTCCAACCATCTCTGTGAGTTTTCTGTGTGCATGGAGATCTGGAGTCCGCATGGAAGAGTGAAGTGCACGCCCCTTTCACTCCCATGTCTCATGTGGAGTTTTGGACACATCCATGTCCAGAGCCCTACCTTAACTTCTCCGCACGGATCAGCGTCTGTCCAAACACAGATCCATCTGGAACTGCTGAATACTCCCCCGAGCACTTAATCAGTATGCATAAGACAAGTTGTGCCCCCCTTCCTGTATGGATCTCCTAGCACATGTACACTAGGAGATCCGTAGCGTAACATCTGGCTTGCGCATGCGCAGATGTTACTCCTTAAGGGACTTACGCAAGAGGCTTGTATAAGTCTCCTAACTTTATAAAGTGAGGATCAGGCCCCACGTGTCTATAGCCCAAGTACTAAAAATAGGTTGTGTGTTTAGTCCATACCAACATTTTATATATTTACACGTGGGGGAGGTTGCCTCATTGCTTTGTTTGATATGGTATGTTCTATATGATATGATAGGTATGTTCTACTGTTCTACAAAGTATTCAAGATGGAAGCAGTGCAAAATAATGTCTTCAAGGGTGGGACCCAGCCTTCCCTCACCGCTGTGCTCATAGCTCCGATCTTAATAGCAGCAGGTAGCGATGGCGATTCTTGACTTGTGTGGGTGAGAGGAGACCACTCCCTTTGCACGCATAGAGTTATGATCCCTGACCCCTACCTTAATATTTCCAAGTTGTCCATATTTAAAAATAGTTATGCATCAGAGGTTTGGATAACACAGAGGGAACTCAGCATGTACTCACTGTACTATTTACATACATCCCTATTTCCTACTTAGCCTACATGAACGCCATATCCCACCCCATTACGCCATTGGAAACACTTCCAGTACGGAAGTCTTGGATCTATATACTGGAAGTGCAGTGCATGCATGGTGTTTTCAGATCCAAGCAATCATAAAATGCTTTTCTTGGAGATCTGGATGTGGTTCTGAAAGACTGACTCATATAAAGTCTTGTAGGAAATAAGGCATTTAATAATGTACAAGTACTGTGCACAAGTGACAAGTTTGCTCATTGTACATACTGATATACTGTAGCATTTGGCTTACATTCTGTTGTTGCCTTCTAACAGTTCAGTCATTAGATCCCCACAAGCATCAATTGACGCCAAAACTAAATTGGGAAAAAATTGCCAGGCAAAAATGTAAATACGATTGGCAGCGATCTGCAGTAACATTTATACTGCCTCGAATTTGTGCCTAGCGATTGCATGCCAGGCTTGACTAATAGCGGGAATGGTTCCAGTATGCATCGAGGGTCAGGAAGCAATTGAACATCACTGTGTAAAACACACAAGAGTCATTTCAAAACCTTTACTATCATTACTGTTTGGGTTTTTCCTCTAACCAGAGCACATTGGTGCAAAATGTGTTTCTGTCTCCCAAAAAACCTTTACACAAGAATTACTTTTAGAATACTATATTATAACTGATTTTTTTGTTCTTTACAACTATAAAATCGTAATCTGGAATTTAATTATTGGATTATGTGGAATGTATGTTCCAAATAGGAGATTTTATTCAATTAACTGTAGACTAAATAACGTAATGTAAAAGTTTTCTATGTGAGGAATATATAACTGTATATAGACAGATTAACTTTAGTAGTATCTAAACCCTCCATTTTTTCCTTTTCTTTTCTTTTTTCTTTACTATTTTACCTTTTTGTACTATCTACCTTCATTCCTTCTTCTCCTTTACCTGTCCTATGTACATTAGACTCCAGAGGCAAGTTGAGTTGGTCAAAATCACTGTTTCTGGGCGATATTGATTTACTAACGTTAGCTTGCTATAAATTCACCTAAAATGAAGACTTTTCAAAATCGATGCATACAAATCATTGCATTTACTAAACAACGATTATTAAAATTGCTGAAAAATCACTGAAAAAATCACCGGAAAAATCACCTAAAAAAAAAAAAGGTGGGTGCGAGTGTCAATTTTTGTTAAAACCGACACGCAATTTGAAAAAAAAGCTAGGCTAAAATGAAAAAAAAAAAACATCCTAGGAAAAAATGTGTAAGAATAGCCTTTCTAAAGATTAAATACATGCCACAGCATGCTCCGGCCAGTCATTAACCCTTAGCATGCTGTCACTTCTAGAACTATAAGGCACAGCATGCCCATGTCTGACAGGGCATGCTGTGACTTGCAGTACTACAAGCGGCAGCATGCTAAGGCTACCAGAGCTACTCCGGCATGTATCTACAGAAAATAACGTCCTGCCCCGTAATAAACATGTCCCCTGTTATGCCCCATTAAAATACACATGTCCCCCGTTATGTCTAGTAAAAATCACAATGTTCCCCCTTATGGCCAGTAAAAATCACAATGTCTCCTTTATGGCCAGTAATATTAATGGCCGTTAGTAAAGTATGTAAAATTATAAAAAAAAATGTAGTATTCACCTTTCTTGATTGTAGATCTGCTGAGGTTCAGTTGTGCCTGGTGACCAGGGAGGTGCTTCATCCAATGCTTCCCTCCGCTAATGACAGCCTGTCACTACAGGTCCCCTAATTATAAACTTTGTTCCTGTCAGTTGACAAAATATGGAAGGAGAACCCATGCATTGCACATTCCTAAACCCTGCATTGGAGGCGGGGCTAAGCATGCAGAATAGGCTGTGCGGGTGGCAATTAGCAGTTCCTTATATATCTATGTACGTGGGGACAAAGATCCATGTGGAACAGTTGCTTTATGGCTGCAGATTTTGTATGACATGGAAGGTCACTCCTCTCTTCCGTGCAGAACATGAGATCTTGGTAATGGCCCAGAGTTATTTTTTCACATTTTTATTTACAGAAATGTATTTTCGGTTTAAGAGGATTTGTCAAACTAAAGAAACATTTGATTTTATGAACACAAAAGTTTTCCTTTTTATAATAAACACTATACCAGCAAATGTCATGTTCCACTTGTCATATGCCAGTGATTAATTTGTACTTCTATCTCTGTGAACAAACAATTCTGTGTGTTCTATAAAGCTCTGTCTTCCTAATGTCTACAGACTCAACCCATCTCCCACAGGACAGGGAAAAAAAGATCTCTTGTGGTTATTAAAAACCACATAAATTGTACACTTCCAAAGACGAAATTCTTTGTAGCATTCAGTCTTGGCAACCATTTTAATATCTCTTTTCCTTAAACGGTATACACATTATTGCAGTTACCGAATGTCAGACATTCTTAAAACTGGGCCTTTGAAAGGATCCCTTTTGAAAAGCTGAACCAAGAATCAAAGAGGTGGCTTTTTAAACGTGTCTAGGCCGCTTTAATAATGGTTTCCTTTGTAAAATGAACACAGCTACTTTAATTTACAAAGAGGTTTGACACTGAGGGATACTATAAGCATGGCTATGAAAGCGACAGTACAACAATACTGTATGTACTGTATCTGCATATAAAGGATCTGGCAGGCTTTTGATGTAAAGCTTGAAATCAAGATAAATCACAGGCTGGTGAGCTAATGTGGAGAGGCTCTGACCAATGCAATGCTTTAAATGAGCTCAGCATTGTTTGGTAATGTAGAGGCAGAATCTGTTTTCTGCTCAAATAAATGCTAGTTATTGTTATAAATGAGGTGTGGATGCCCTATACATGCGTCTTACAAAATTACCTATGGGTAAATTGAGCTAATTTGTCTTGATGGTTCTGCATATTTAAAATATTTATTGCATATAAATCATGGTTGCAGACTTTTGGCAGCTTCCCTCCGGGAGACCCCGGAGAGAAGCTAGCGACGCATGCGGGGGCGGGGCTTAATGATGTGGGTTATGCAAATTGCGTCATTAGGCTCCACCCCTGACTCATACTACCCCGGTTTTTAATTGAAATAGGGATCAGGACGGGGCTTGATGCCGCAAATTGCGTCATCAAGTCCCTTCCTGTGCCTAGCAACACTAGTATACTAGTGTTGCTAGGCAGGGGGGCAGGACTTGAGGCCGTGGTTTCAGTAAAACCACGGGCCTCAAGTCACTTGCGGGAGATTTGCTGGCTCTCCCGGGATATCGGGAGTACTGCCCGAATTTCGGGAGTCTCCCGGACATTCCGGGAGAGTCGGCAACCCTGATATAAATACTTTTGGTACGATTCAGAGTTACATTCATCAGATTTTTTGCAACTTTGCCACTAAATTGTTCACAAATCATGTGTAATTGCAGCTCTATTTTGCAATCTTTAGTAAGGACTAAAGATTTTAGGATGCTTAGGAATGATGGACTTAAGAATATCGGCCCTGATTCACACTTGTAACTGACATTGGGGTAAATCCAGACCTAAGTGCTTGTTACATTTCATCGCGAAGCGTATTTTCTATGCACTCCTCTAGGCACTCCCCTTCGGTCATACGTACTTTGGTCGTTTTACGCTTCTCAAACCCTACCTTAACTTTCCAAAGCGTAAGTACTGATGTAATGGATTTTTATACGTTACGGCCTAACCCGGTCCATACTGTCCAATTTAAATGCCTCCCTCCGCCTACAAAGCGTAACTACGGGTGTCGTATGGATGCCCCGCCCCTTTGTTCGTAGTTACGCTGATGGTACGTTCGTTCAGCGTTACGTAGTGTAACATCAACCACCTTTGCATTGGGGGAGGGCCTCATACAATCCTTAATTATCTATAGCATAGCCAGTACCTCGCGAACCTTGGCCGGCTCCACATTTAAGAATGTCCGGGTACTTACACGTTTCACATGCGTATGTAAACGGCCCTGGCCTCTATACGCATGCTCAGGAAGTCATTTAAGCACAGAATGGAGCACAGTCAATGGAATCCATGGAATGCAGCAATGGGGACGACGGGGAATCCCATCGTAATTGTTGAATGCACTCTGGGTGGGGGAACCAATGCTAATTGTCCAACAAAGGCTTGGCTAAGCACCTGCCCCATATTCATTGGGGTGGCTATGTAAGATTTAAGGTCGCACACACAGATGTCCATTCTGTATGAATGAACTTTCATGCCTACGATCGAACTTAATTCTGGATTTAGCCCGAGGTCCACAAGTTGCCAGTGCATTATACATAAAAAGTTTTAGTGAGAAGTGATCCTTTTTTTGTAATTGGCCTGAAAATACTTTACTACAGGCCATCATTTCAAAACACTAATGTTATTAAATCTTTTGATCTCCGACATATTTAGATTTAGATTGGTTTGAGTACTTTCTGTGCAGTTTTATTCATTTTAGGATTGTACTGTTCATTAGCAAATGCTTCCATTTAAGGTTCTTTCTGTTACTTCATGTCCTTTTTTCCCTGCAAGAAATAAATGCTTAAATCTGTTGGAATCTTTTCTTGTTCTCATATGTACCTGAGGGGTTGTAATATGAAAACATTGCCTTTCTAAATGAGCAAAAGAAGCATGACCAACTGCAACAACCAAAGCATATGCTACTAATTACCAGTTGTTTGAACATTATGTTGAGAGGGAGATGCTGGCGTTACATCATCTGAAAACTTTGTTAAAACAGAGCCAATAACTTGCTGGATTTCAAGTATTTATTTAATCTTTAGTATGACAAAAATAGCTTTTTTGCCATACTAATCTGAATATCTTGTGCATCTGTTAACATGATTTTAGAATTATGTAAAGTTCAAGTAATAGGAAAAAAAGATCAAGGAATGATTACTTTTATCCTACGTTAAATCATATCACATGTTGGTTTACATTGGTCTGCTTGACATTTCATTTATAAATTCTGGGGATTGATAGACAATTATCTTGCTATGTACTTTTATCAAAATACACAGGTAAATGGAAACGTTATACAATCATATCCACAAAAATGGAAGATAATTCATTTACTCAAAGCACTATCAACTCAATGTATTGATTCCTCTCCCCATTAATGCTGGTATTTTAGCTTCCGAACAAATTACTTTTTCCTTCTCGGATGTTGAGCGCAAGCCTTAAGGGCAAAGTATTGTAGGGGAGATTAGAATTAGAATACTTGTAGGACGTGTTTATCATGATTCAGTTTTATGAGATTTTTGAAGAACTGGTGCATGAAAAAATGACAACTGCGCAGGAGCTTCTGAAGGTCTAAATGTATGATTTCTGATAATAACCATTCTTTTCAAGTGCACCAATTTTTTATAATGTTGCCCACAGCAAGAAATATTTACTGTGCTATAATATGAGCAGTGCTAACATAGGCACACTTCTTTTGTGTGACATAAGAGCAATTGCATCGATAAAGGAGCCCATCACCCCCTTGCTATAGGAGAAGGTGGGAGGCAACAGTGTGTGGTCTGTACTTTGTTATAAGGCTATCAACTGTCTAAGAACTGGTGATGGGGCTTCACTTACAAGTTGGTTCCATTAGATAAATATTGCACATATTTGCCAACTCATCTAAAATTCAGCCAGCACCCCTGGACTTCTTGGAAAGTAGGCAACCCTCCCAAATTTAGTCTGCATTGGGCTTGATGCCCTGCTTTCATTATTAGTTGCTGTTATTCACAGCATTGTGAAGCAATGGGGGAGGTATCGTAGCCACGACCAAGACTTCTCAATCCCCCAGTGGAAATAAATAAATATTAATAACGTTTATTTATATAGTGCTACAAATTGTTTGCAGCGCTCTATAGATGTGTCACATCAGTCCCTCTCCCTAATGGTAATACATACTAAGGTCCCTAACACATACATACACACACACACACGCACACACACACACACACACATACACTAGGGTTAATTTAGTCGGCAGCCAATTAACTTAACAGCTCATGACCTCAGCACTGTTATGCACAAGGGCTACTCACTGAGCCACAGAGCTGCCCTATCATTAAAAGAAACTACATAAATGATACTAAGACCATTTTTTGTACATGTCTGAAAATATCATGTCTAGACTTTTCTGAATTTAGAGTTTTTATTAAAAAAAGTAAATAAACTATAAAGTAATCATTAGTACTCATTGACAGACAAGGACTCTGATACTTAAAGCCACAGTGTAACTCTACAACTTTATTGTTTTCAGCTGTTTTTGCAGAGAAAAACTTATCCGGGTCACTGCATGACAGAGGTTGTGTCTTTTCTGTATATCCACATGTGTACAAGTTTACTCATATTCTGATATGTCTTGTTCAGGTTGTAGGTCATTGACATTGTAGGCTGGATATGACGCGTGAACCTAGAATCTGTTTTAAGTTTATATATGCTATTGGAAACATCTATGTTGAGGTCATACTAATGATAACAAATCAATGTTTTGGATTCTTGTAAATGAATTTGATTAGCCCCTGGTCTTTAAACTAAAAGTTTTGAGATGTATTGTTCACACTCACTTCCTTTTCTAAAGCTTGTTTTCTTACCCAATAGGAGATGACCCATTCTTGGCCCCCTCCTTTGACTGCAATCCACACCCCTTGTAAAGCTGAGCAGTCAAAGTTTTCAATTCCCAGCAAGGTAAGCTCATGCTGCATGTAGAGTTACTATGTCTGTCAGCTTTGTAACACAATTTTGACGATGGCTTTTAAATAATGGAGTGAAGTGAAAGATGGCTACCCAATCACAAACTACAAATGCTTGCTTGCATCTTGTGACTGGTCCTCCAGTTTTCTCACTTACCCCTCAGTTATATAACAAGGCTAACAAGGTTAGAACAGTGTTTCCCAAACTCAGTCCTCTGAGAACTGTAAGAGTTCATGTTTTCCAAGTCTCCCTACAGAACAAGGGACATCGGGCCTGATCTAGACCTACGCCGATGTGCTGTGCTTAGTAAAGCACAGCGTATTGGCGTGCACTTTCCCCGACACTCCCCCTGTGCGAGCCTAACTTCAGCCGGCCTAAGCAAGGGAAAATATGCTCACAGAGGAGTGTATGCCCGCTAAACCCTCCCTCCCTCATTAAACTACCTCCCCCCGCCCACCTACACTAACCTGAATGTAGTAACGCCGGGGGACGCCCCCTCCAGCGTTACTACAGCGCTGCTACGGACACCCAATCCACGATCGGGCATTTCCGTAGCTACACCGGGCAACATCTTAACGCCAGCCAGCGTAGGTCTGGATCAGGCCCATCATTACTAGCACCTGTGGATCTTTTAAAATGTAACAGTCATTAATGAACACACCTCTGTTCCAGCATGGAGATCTGGAAATCATGGACTGTTAGGTGTTCCTGAGGACTTAGTTTGGGAAACACTGGATTAGATAAAGATGTGGATTTCTGCATTACCACTTTTTACTAAACTACACTGTATTTATTATTAGAATACTGTAATGTTATGCTGCTATTTAATAGGTATGGTTATACAACATATTTGTAACAGTTTTAATTATTTATTTTGCATCATGTACAGTGTAATGTCTTTGACTGATCTCGTACTTTAAGATGGCATATATGCAATCTACATATGGAAAAAATACGTAGATTACATTATAAATTTACTATGCAAGCGCAGTAGTCAAAAACGTTAAACTATATGTTATACGTCCGGGAGTCTGCATACGGCACCTATATCTGTTTACGCAACTTTTGTTGAACCACAAGCCTTATATCATAAAAGAATATTAATAAAATCTATAAATTCCCTAGACAGATTTATTGTTATTTTGGTTTAGCTACAACATTTGGGTATTTGATTTAAATTTTATATCATCTAGAATGTACAAATGGAAAAAAAACCATAGAAGCTACTGTTACGTTGACCTGTCCACCTTCCAATACATAGTTTAAGGACTGAATCCAGACTGATAACACTGTGTAAAAAGAGGGAATAAATTACCCCTAATAGCGCCACTACTCCTAGGCTGCACTTAGCAAGGCTCCTATCAAGAACCCCAAATAACTTTAGGGACAGTAGTCCACTAGAGTAAAATGTACTGAAGAAATGGTAAAGCTTGAGTGCATCCAGAAAGGATTCAGGGATGTGAAGAAAGTCCAGAAATGGAAAATAAAGCTCAATGAAGATAAATTTCAATGTCTTATTTGTCTGTTCTTTTAGACGTATTGCATAAAGGTAATATTTGTGGGAGATTTCAGTAAACTGATATTTTAAACATGAGAAGAAAACAAACATACAAACTCCTTGTGTAGTCAAAAAGATCAAAGGTGAATATAAGTGAGTGGTAAAATACTCACATTTCAGCCCTTTATGAACCAGTAAATCGGGGGATCGCTGCTCCAGACACATACATCAAATCTAAGGAGGACTATTGTAATTTCTATATATGCACTAAGCCCAAGGGGCTGAAATGTGAGTATTTTACCACCTTTTTGATGTTTAGTTTCCTTGACAATAATACTGTGCCCGGATCGCTTATTATTAGCCTTTATAGCATACGAATGGAGACCTCTCCCTCGCACAGATGTATCATATGTGGAACTTACCTTAAGATTTCCACTCCATCCTTCCTTTAAAATGTGGAAGTCTGGATAATGTGTAAGTGTCTTAAAGCACCCTTAGTATAAAATGTTAAATATTTCTACCTAGCATAATTGCCGTGCTGTCTCATCCCGTCTTGGTGTCAAAAAGACAAGGTAGATAAGGTTAAACGTGTGATTGATAGAAGGAGATAATGCACCAGCCTCTAGCTAGCTATGTGACCTAAATCTGTATATCTAGATGGTATGTGGATTACTGTTTTGATTTATTTATGTTTATTTTTACAGGACTCTCAACATCTGACCTCAGGATACAGCATACAAAGTATGTCTTTTATTCACCTAGATAATCATATTGTACTGGCTAACAATACAATTTACACTATACAATGTTTGCTCTATTAGTGCCGTGAATAATACAGTGTTACACATTTTAAAGCAGCTAAATAAAATCAGTAGTGATTTTGTTTTGTACTATTTAATAGGTCACTGTTTTATTCATTTTACCCATTAGTACTCTGATATAATGCAACTAATCTCATTTATCACTAAAATTATTGGGGGGGAGGGAACATGTATTAAAACTAGAGCGTGTTATCAGCCACAGCAAGAACTGTACAAGTAATTGGCAATATAATGATTTGCTTTAGAATTCTTTAATATTGCTTTCTATTTGTTCCTAGTTTCATTTTTTTTAACGTAAAATATATAAAAAAAAACCCAGAGAAATCTCTTCCCTGCACCTCTCTAGGCTTCTCAATCATTTAATTAATAGGGCAGATGATTTAGCAAATCCTAAATACACAAAGGACAAGATTTACTAAGCTGAGGGTTTGGAAAAGTGGAGGTGTTACCCATTGCATCCAATCAGATTCTAGCTCTCACTTTCTTTTTACATAATAGAGAATGTCAGCTAAAATCTAATTGGTTGCTATGGGCAACATCTCCACTTTTCCAAACCTGCAGCTTAGTAAATCTGGCCCAAGGTCTTAGGCAATTTTCCCATTCCATTCCTAACTAGGGACGTGTTGGTTATTTCTGATTACCCTTTGCCCTCCCAACGTTATTCCTTCTGTCGTATGCATGTGTGATACCGACTTTGCATCTTGGATGTGGGGTATAGTTGAAGTGGAGAATATTTAGGGATTAATCTGTCGCTAAGTCAATAATTCCAAGCTCTTACATTTATTCATAACTATTGATGGCTAGCATAAAGCCCTGTCTAGCATATTTTCCCCACGTGCCAAGTGCAATTATCTTATGCATGTATTTAACATTTATGTTTTTTCTAGAACGATGTGATGTTACTAACAAAGCCGCAGTGAAATCCGTTCCACAAAAATCGTAAGTTAACATTATTCTTGTCAGTGCTATTATTATTATCATGCCAAATACTTTATATATGTATTTTATTTTATTTTTTTTGCTTGTTTTGCAAGATATTTTCAGAATTATATAAGATTATTACTCTCTAAAGCTAAAAATCCAATCTATTCTTAATAAAAGTAAAAAAAAAAAAAAGACCTGGTTGTGACAGTCTTATTCTATGTAGCCTTAAATTTATTACCTGTTAGGTGACCCCAG
>WWET01000613.1:442814-466549 GCA_011038615.1 Limnodynastes dumerilii
CTACCTCTTCCTCTCTCTCTATTGGTGTGCCGTTATTGCGGTTCACAATCATTGTTATGACAGCCTGTGGCCACAAACTGTTAAAAGTGAAATATACAGTACTGCCACAGAGCTGCTACAGAGACCTCCAACAAGGCGATAAATTATCTGAGCCCTAATCACCAGCAGGGATATTAGAGTCCCGCTGAGAAGGTAATTAGAAGGAACACTTCCCTTTCTGAATGACGGAGGCAATGTAATTACACAAGAAATGTCCGCCCAGCCTGCTCAGCATTATAGAGCCAGTGAATCTTTACATGTGTGGTGTTCCCAGTGTACACAATACTGTTATTCCTGTGGCTATAAATATGTATGTGTGTCTATGTGTATAAATGTGTATGTGTGTAAATGTGTATGTGTGTCTATGGGCCTGATCCAGACCTACGCCGATGCGCTGTGCTTACTAAAGCACAGCGTATCGGCGTTTACTTACCCTGACACTCCCCCTGTGCGGGCGTATGGCCCCTTCCTTACGCCGGCTGAAGGCTACCCTAACTTCAGCCGGCGTAAGGAAGGGGCCATACGCCCGCACAGGGGGAGTGTCAGGGTAAGTAAACGCCGATACGCTGTGCTTTAGTAAGCACAGCGCATCGGCGTAGGTCTGGATCAGGCCCGATGACCGTATCGCTGCCTTAAAAGCAGGGATAGCCATGTATATAAGGGGTCGTGGCGGGGAAGCCATAAAAGTTAAGGTAGGAATCTGGACAACAGGGAGTGCCCTGGGCGTGCAGTCCCCACTACGAGAGCATAACTGCGGACTCCCACATACACGTAAAGCGAGCAGGTTCTGCCCCATTGTCACTAGCTTATACTGACTGTGGCTGATTTTGATTAAGCTGCAAAATGCTATTAATAAAATAAAGGACCGTATTTACACGTATGTTTTTGCGGCGGAGTGCGTGCGTATATTTTTAGGAGCGGATTAACAGCGCATGCGTAGTAACTTTTTCCCCACAAATGATGTAGTATTTCTGCACGTAAGTACTCTAGGCACGGACTTGTGATCACACTTAGGGGCATACAGACGGAGGGGCGTGGTTTTTACCCGTATAGTAGAAATTATGTAAAAGTGGGCGGGGTGAAGCATTTAAATGGGCATTTGAGGGCGCAGTTAGATAAATACGCACGTAAATAAGTAACATATGCACATAAGTACACATGTAGAGTTAAGGATGCCCTATGGAGGCTTAAGTCACCGAAAACACGTCCGGGCGAGGGGAGTGTTATGGGTGTTGCCTAAATACGGATCGGTGAATCCGGTCCGAAATCTGCACACTGCAAATGCATTTTTTTGCCTTGCAGAACTAACAACTTTTAGTGATAGCAAACAGATAATGAAGGCATTTATTTCCCCAGCAAGACATTAAATGTTAACGCTCATGCTTTAAATTTGCCTAATTTCTCATGTTAGGAGCAACCCTGAGAAAGTCCTGGAGGCGGACATAGGAGGAGGTTATTGTGGTCCTGGTATATTTATGGGATCTCCTTTCTCTGAATGCTTTTCCACAAAGCCCTTGTGTTCTCCTCCTTTTTAAATTGCTTTAAGATTTCAAGTAAACTCTTTGTGAAATAGTTTATTCATATGAATTCAACAGGGAATTCTACTAAACAGTTTGTGATCCATATTTTTATCTCTTTTTCTTTCTGAATACCTGAACTTAATATAAGATTTCCATTTCCAATGCCTGGATTAGTGTTTAATACTAGTACTCTCCTTTTAAGAAATTACAACCCTGACCAGTATGTTCTGAACTCTGTAAAGTACAATATTATCCTGGTAAACAGCTGCTTATTCTATCTTTTGAGACTTTGTGGGTTCTACCTTCTATGTACTCCCCTGGGTTCCCCTGGCTTACTCTTGTGTGCATTACTGTACATCTTAGTACATTGTGTTGTCACCGTGTAGCACATTATTTTATGGCAAGAAAGCAGACCAGGAAAAGACAGCTCTTGGGAACATCTTCAAATAAAGAAACGATGCAGCTGTTAGCAAACAAGTCCTGTGGCTCTAAACATCACAGTTTGTATTTCTGAAATGCTTGGTATCGTTAGGGTTTTGGAAAAAGAATGAAACGTCACAGTCAGAGAGCGCAACCTCAACACAGTGCGACTGTGTTACTATAGTAACCCTAGCGTATAAACAATCAGACAGAACTGGAAATGGGAAGCATGCAAATTGTACAGTGTGGGAGGGGGCGCCCACACTGCAGTAGATCAGCGGTCATACGGAACATGTAGGATTCCTGTCAAAGGCTTTGCACAGGGGTGGAAACCAGCGTAAGGGTAGCTCATTTGTAAGGCAAAGGTTGGTGGGGAATGGGGTCCTGATTCAGATAACACCTGCCATGCAGTAACACAAGTGTATTTGTGTCTATTTTGGGGTGTGTGTCTCCACTGAGAACAGCCCTATTTTGTCTCTATGGGCTAGAATTACTAATAGCGGGTTTGGAAAAGTGGAGATGTTGCCCATAGCAACCAATTAGATTCTAGCCCTCAATTTTCTATTACATACTAGAACATTTCAGCTAGAATCTGATTAGTTGCTATAGGCAACATCTCCACTTTTCCTTTTCAAGCAGCTTAGTAAATCTGGCCCTTAGAGGCAAAGCAATTGATCCCTGGAGGACAAAAAATGGTGCTACGAATGGCAAGTATAAATCTAACCCCAACCCTTTCTCTAATCCTTACCTTAACCCTCCACTTCCTTGAACCTAACCCTAACCCTCCCTTTCCTGTAGCCTGAACCTAACGCATTCTTCATCCATCTGTGTGTTCACCACTTGCAGATACTGACTTCAGACTTCACAGAACACAGAAGTTCCCAGAATGAGAGGTCTGGATGATCTCTCATCACTAAGCAGCAATGTCTATACTACTGTATATATTAACTAAAAGGAAGTGCCTACTTGTAGACCTACCCTCTGTCAGAAGTATCAGAACTCTAAAGTTGAAGTCATGTTCACATCCACAGTATAAAAAGTCTGGTTCCCTCCCTGTGTTATTATTCCACCCCCAGTATACACCATTGGGTTGGGTTTGTTCTCTATAAATCCCCAGTTCAGAGATATTTCTTATTTATTTATAACAGGTTTTTATATATAGCGCCAGCAGATGAAGTAGCGCTTTACAATTTTATCAATTGGTATAAACAAGACTGGGTAGTAACAAACAGACTGGGTGGTAAGAGGGCCCTGCTCACAAACTTACACTCTATAGGACCGTGGGTTGGATATATAAGGGCAAGTGCTATATATCACACAATGGACCAGCCAGGTTGTATGGTAAAAGGGCTCTCAGTGCTCTGTATGATCCAGTTACAAAGCAATGTTAGTACCAGAGATGAGGGAATTTCACAATAGAAAGAGAGAGTGTGCGGATTTGTGTTAATAATGTAATAGAAAGGCAAAGTGGATGTTAATATGGTAAATAAAGCTTAGGAAGGTGGAAGAATTTAATAGACTTGTCTGAAGAGAAGAGTTTTAAGGGAGCGCTTAAAAGTTTGGAAAGTAGAGAATAGTCTTAATGGATGAGGAAGATTATTTCAGAGAGTGGGTGCAACCCGAGAGAAGTCCTGTAACTGGGAATCAGTGTAGAAGTCTTTGTATCTCTTGTACTGATCTGAGACTGATAGACTGTAGAGGGGTAACTTTGTATTATGGGAGTCCAAAAAGTAGGTATTGGACTTACATTAAGGACAGTCCAGTTAGGCTTACAATTAATTATCCAATCAACCAGTGATAAGTCTCTAAATAGCTTTATGTGCAATATGGCCAAAAATGTAGAAAGCAAGGGGCTGGCCAGACCTGGGGGCATCTAAGCAAGGTTCGGTCTCCTATTGGGCTGTCTTGTGTCAGGCAAGTGCGCCTATTGCATCCTTTCCTTCTTAAAATTTAAATAATGTTCTGCTCTGATCCAATTATCCCTCAGAAACCCTTCCCTTCCCTTCACCCACTAAAATATATTAGCTTGCATCTGGGCAAAACACTATTGTCAGGATTTCAAGGTGAATATTTTGTATAAGATTGCTTCCTTCATTACCTTTCTGCTTTCTAATATTGCTTGTGTCTCTTTGGCATATACCTCAAAGTGAAATACATGTCACAGTGCTAAGTCTTTAGTTTTTGAGTAATTTGTGGAAATTAAAAGCAGTTCTTTCTGTAGTCACCTTTCTGCCTCCTTGTTCTGGTAATCCTCTTCTCAGTCTCCTCACCTGCTGACCTCTGCTAATTCCTTTGATATATTTATCGTAGCAGCTGAGGCTTTAGAGCTACACTAATCGGGAACACAATACAATGGTTGTGGCAGTGTGATAAACGTAGCAGCCGGAGATTTAAATACCGTATAATCCATCTACATGCAATAAAATATATAACGGGCCATTAGTCAAATGCACATTTATGAAATGTGTATCTCAAACTGAGATCTGTATCTCTCATCCATGTTCTGTAGAACTTTGTAAATAAATGCACAGGCAGCCAAAGCTATTGTGTAAATAGACATTTATATACAGCATGCATGTGTGTCTTATAACTTCCCTTTGTATGCACTGGTAAAGCATAATAACAATGGCTTGCAGCACTGTGCATCAGGTCTCTGGTCTTGCGGCGAGCCTTCTCATAATGGCTGATGATGGATTTTTTTTTTTACGTGTGAAAGATTGCAGCAACCATGAGCTGACATTTATTAGCCAGGAAATTATGATCTGTTGCATCGCAGTTTCACAGGAAATAAAATATACACTGATTCAGGTGCCTTGCATGTGTAAATCAAGCAGAATCCCATGCAGGGAAGCCACAGAAAGAATTGCAGATAAATCTGAACATGAAACATGCACATAGCGATCATTATGATGATGGTAATAAATTAGTTCAAGAGGAAGTTTGGCTGAGGAACGACAGTCTCAGCTCTGCAACACTAGAATGTCATTTCACCAGCTTTGCTATACCGTCATACAGCGGCGGAAGTAGACCAAGTCTGGCTCCATAGCAAGGAGTGCGACGACTGCTCTGTGCGTGTAGTCAGCGCTTGCCATTCAGTCTATGAGTGCTGTGCACTGTTTAAAAATACATTGCTAGCAGCTGAGTGCCCAGCGCTGCCTCTGACAGCTTAGAGTACAGTGGATGCAAGACGGGCGACTGTAACTTGCCCCCCTATCCTCCAGGCCCCGTAGCAGCTGAACCCCCTGCTTCCAATACTGTCGTGTAATACAATTATAGTAAAACAATCACAGATTCTGATTGGAATGGATTGGAAAAAGAATTTTACTCTTAATAGTGCATTGTCCAGAGGCAATCTAAGATATTTTAGTGAGTGGGGAGAGGGTCTGAGGGCTAATTGGATCAGAGCAGAATATTATTAAAATTTTAAGGAGGAGAGGATGCAATAGGCTCACTTGCCCAATAGGAGACCGAACCTTACTTTCTACATCTTTGGTCATATTGCACATAGAGATATTTCGAGCTTTATCATTGGTTGGTTGGATATTTAGTAGTTAGCCCTGTTGGTTTTGTTTTAATTTGAAGCTACAATTGTAAAATTTATAATAGTTCTAAACTGTGCTTTTTTGTCATAGAATGCAATGCAACGGAGTTCCGGCACCTTTTTTCGATGGATTTTCCAAGTTTTAAAAGTTTTAAAAGTTTCGGTGGCATGTACCTCCGTTAGGCACTTACGTGTGTATAGTGTGTATAGTCAATGTAAATAGCGTAACTAAAGTTACTACACATGCGCAGTTGATCCGATCCTAAAAATACGCGGGCAACTACCCTCGAAAACGGATCTCTGAATACGTCCCAAAGGGCTCTATTTACAAAGATCGTTTTCACATGATAAAGCCCATTTTCGGGCTTTATCATATGAAAACGAAGAGTTAGCTATTTACAATCGCATTAAACGCTCTGGATTGCCGGCCCACTCTAATGAAAGCAGGCCGGTATTTACTAAGAGTCAGCGCGGATTTTAACAATCCGCGCCGACATGTTAAATAACGCCAGGGTAAGGGTAGGTATTCCAACAGTCTCCCCATATACACCCCTTTTCCTCCCCCTAATAGCTGTTATTGGGGGGAAGGAAGAAGGGGTTACATATCGGGAGACCGCTGGAATACAGTTAAGTACAAAAACATTAAAATCGAAGTAAAAAAAATAAATAAATAAAAAATATACATTAACTATTTCATAACAATTTTTAATTAATAAACACATTTAATTAAAAAAAAAAACCCACAAAAAAAAAATGAACGAAGGTTTTAAACTTACCTGACCGGGCGTGTGTCTTTCTCTGATCCCGGCGCCGGGACTCCGATGTCAGCGAAAGGCCCGCTGACCGTCGTGGGACCTCAAGGCGCTAATCGTAGTAAATAGAGCCCAAAGTCTCCAGATACAGCTGCTCAGCACAGGATATTTCATAATATTCTTCATGTTTTATAGATGCCTATAGAGAATACAAACAATATATAGAATGTCAGCCAGGTGAAATCATATTTTACTAGAACTGGAACTTTAATCACTATTGTGACTTTTCATTGTGAAAATGCTATATTTTAAGGATAAAAATAGATTTGAAAGTGGATTTTTTTTATAAATAATTCATACCACCCTTTTTTCCCCTCCATAGAACGATTGTTCTGTGTATATTCAAGTTAACATAGACACAATGCTTTTTTCTATACCCATTTATTGTCTGATATATGTGACTAGATAATGAAAGGAACATTTACGGATGATTTTGAAAGCCCGTGGAGAATACTTGTTAACATGCAGGGAGACCAGCCTAACCCATTTGCTAGATTTCCTTACTGGCTTAATACAGTGACCCCCTTGGCTTAAACTGTAACCGCTGTAACAGACTCACATCCAATTTCTGCTGCCTGAATTCTTTTAAATGTTAATTTTCACATACTCTCTGAAGCGTGTGCCGATCATTATGCTAACTACTGACTGTTTTTTAACCTTATGATGTTCCCAAGACACTTCTCTGGCACTTTTAGTGAAGTCCTGATGTAAAAGGTCCATGCATTCACGTACAAATTATGCTAAGTGAGAAGTGACATTTTATAAGAACTTTTTAAAACGATATTTCATTCAGAGAGGCTGAGACCTGTGCAAAGTCTTAAGGAGATTGCACTGAACTGCCTTCCTGAAATCAACACCTATGATTAGTCATATGTTCTTTTTTGTGACTAATAAATGATATTTTCATTTGATAGATTTAATATTTTGCTTGTAATAGAAGTATTTTTTTAAATTAAGATAAAAGGCTATAAATAGGTAAATTTGTATTATCTATCTATCTATCTATCTATCTATCTATCTATCTATCTATCTATCTATCTATCTATCTATCTATCTGTCTAATATCTATCTATCTATCTATCTATCTATCTATCTATCTATCTATCTAATATCTATCTATCTAATTATCTATCTATCTAATTATCTATCTATCTCATATCTATCTATATCTATCTATCTATCTAATATCTATCTATCTAATATCTATCTATCTATCTATCTATCTATCTATCTATCTATCTAATATCTATCTATCTAATATCTATCTATCTAATATCTATCTATCTAATATCTATCTATCTAATATCTATCTATCTAATATCTATCTATCTAATATCTATCTATCTAATATCTATCTATCTAATATCTATCTATCTAATATCTATCTATCTAATATCTATCTATCTAATATCTATCTATCTAATATCTATCTATCTAATATCTATCTATCTAATATCTATCTATCTAATATCTATCTATCTAATATCTATCTATCTAATATCTATCTATCTAATATCTATCTATCTAATATCTATCTATCTAATATCTATCTATCTAATATCTATCTATCTAATATCTATCTATCTAATATCTATCTATCTAATATCTATCTATCTAATATCTATCTATCTAATATCTATCTATCTAATATCTATCTATCTAATATCTATCTATCTAATATCTATCTATCTAATATCTATCTATCTAATATCTATCTATCTAATATCTATCTATCTAATATCTATCTATCTAATATCTATCTATCTAATATCTATCTATCTAATATCTATCTATCTAATATCTATCTATCTAATATCTATCTATCTAATATCTATCTATCTAATATCTATCTATCTAATATCTATCTATCTAATATCTATCTATCTAATATCTATCTATCTAATATCTATCTATCTAATATCTATCTATCTAATATCTATCTATCTAATATCTATCTATCTAATATCTATCTATCTAATATCTATCTATCTAATATCTATCTATCTAATATCTATCTATCTAATATCTATCTATCTAATATCTATCTATCTAATATCTATCTATCTAATATCTATCTATCTAATATCTATCTATCTAATATCTATCTATCTAATATCTATCTATCTAATATCTATCTATCTAATATCTATCTATCTAATATCTATCTATCTATCTATCTATCTATCTATCATGACATTTTACACCTTATCATATATGCAAATGAAAACAGAGGAAAGCCACACCCCATCACTGCCACTTTCCCTCATGGACACACCCACTCGGGTGTACTGAATTGCAGTAAGAAAATGTTGGCGGGTATGCAGATGAGAGTACCATACAGTGACAGTATAGGCTGCTGAGCAACAGCTGGAATGACTTACTGTGAGCTGATACGGCAGCTTGCAACATAAATACATACAACATTAATAATTAGGCAGCATGGTCAGTTAATTACCTGGGGCCGGACCTCTATTTGTTCTGACAATACAGTAGCATTATAAGGACTGGGGACACTATAGTAGGGGAATTAATGTTCTGAACGCATGACTGTGGACTAATTTACTATGACGCCTAATACATATAAAAATAGTGTTGGCTATATTATATAATTACTGTATTAAACTGGTCTAAATTTTCAAGTATTTACTATATTGCCATCACTTCCCTAGGGGACTGTCAGCTAATTCTCTCCATCGAGTTGGTATGCCCCCGGGCCATATCTAGGGATATGAGAGAGGCGCAAAGCTGAAGGGGAGCTCTAGTAAGTTACCATATATCATGCCTGGCCAACCTGTGGCTCTCCAGGTGTTGTAAAACTACGAGTCCCAACATGCTTTGTCATCTATTGGTTATGCCTAAGCAGTTAAAGCATGCTGGTACTTTGCAACACCCACCTGAAGTTGTAGTTTTGCAACACCTGGAGAGCCACAGGTTGGCCAGGCCTGCCAAATATGAATCATTTCAATCATTCAATCATTTCAAGCTCAGAGCTAAGGGGCAGAACCGGATTTAAAATTCAAGGGGCCCTAGACAAGATGTTGGTTTGGGCTTCCCCCCAAGAGGGTTCTGATAGCCAGTGGGAGGAGCAGTGAGAGGAGAAGCAGCCGACTATTCTGATGTGGCCGATTCAGCACCGACATTTCACACCTGATGAGTCTGAAATGACAGCTCTCATCTGATAAGGCCACAAGGGTGATCAACAGTGTTGAATCCTGTGCAGCCACAGGTGCCTAGGTTGCCTTGTGGGTAATCGTAATCCAGCCCTGCTAACGGGGCACTATTATTCCAGCTAAAACTCTGTTTTAAAAAAAAAACGTCACCAAAGCCTTATATTACAATAATGTGTGGCTAATTACATTAGAGTATAGCAGAAGTATAGAGTAAGCTCTCACCTCGGCTGTCTGTAAACCACCATCTAATACCCCAGTAGAACATCATTATTTCTTTATGTTTCTCTACACGCTCTGTAAATGTATAATTACAGACCTTTTGATTTTTTGTATGACTTTTGTACTGAAATAAATACATGTTATAGACAGACTTAGCCTGGTCTGTATTAAATTGCCCAGTTACCATGTCACAGTAATTGGAACTTAAAAGAATGAAGCTGTCCATTGCAGCTATAAGAAACATAACATTGTTCTGCATCAGTGAACTCTTACATCAGGTTGTTCAGTCAGAAGTTCCTAATTGAAATAATATGCGTTAAGTTAAACATCTATGTGGACTGTTTCTCTAAATGTCAGTGAGTATTATGCCTGCTGGAAGTATTGTATTTGCATATATTAACCGCACATTTTTGTGTTATGAACATAACACACGGCAAACAGTGATTTTAATTAGTTTATACAGTGCAAAACAGGAAAAGAAGAATCCCTCGATTAATAAAAAGTCTTTTGTAATCTTCTATTTGTTAATAATAAAAGTAAATGTACAGCACACTGTAACATTTACTATGCTAAGGCTATATGTCTTCTTAGTAAAGCACATTATACAGAACGTGGGTGCATGTTTGCAGTTCAGGGGCTGATTTAGATTTGAGTGTATGTTGGTTGCTGGTTGATGTGACATATTTTGTGGTTTTTTTTTTTGCAAGGCCAGAAAACAGGCTCACGAAAATTAAAGACAATCACTGATGTTCATAAAACTGGTCACTTCACACATACATTCTGGCAATGAACTATGTGCAGTATTGTTGTGTGTACACAGCTTGCACCAAACCCATTGTTGAAAAATTCACATTTTTAGGACGTTTTAGGCATAGGAATTTGCATGTGTCACAGCCCAGGTACAAACGATATAGATATAGATATATAACAATGTTGATATAGAATGTGATAGCAGATAAGAGCCACTTGACCCATCCAGACTGCCCATTTTCTTTAAAACCATAATGAACCAAGGCCTCAATGTTGTTTAAGATTTAGGATGTCCTTATGTTTATCCCAAATATATACGAGGTATGTCTATAAAGTAACGAGACTGTGATTCCACCTAGTAAACAAAGCAGTCAGAACTGGTTATAACTGCATACGTAGTGACCTTGAACATGTGGCAGAATGGGTTCCAGAAGGCACAACAGTTACCAGCATTATTATTGGGAAGTTTTGAAACAGCTGAGAGAAAGAGTCAGAAAGAAATGTCCGAAACTGTGGAAAAATGGTTTCACTCTTCACCAGGACAATGCGCCTGCTCACACTGCACTTTCTGTGACCAACAATCATATTACTAATTACTACACTTGAACATCCTCCATATTTGCCCGAATTAGCACCTTGTGACTTTTATCTTTTCCCAAAAGTTAAATCTGTGCTTAAAGGGACACATTTTGAGTCAGTTGAAGAAAACGACAGATATGTTAAAACAACTGACAGAAATTGATTTACTCCATGCCTTTGACGAGTGGAAAACAAGACTACAGCGATGCATTAGTGCAAATGGGGAGTATATTGAAGGGGACAAGCATTACATTTGTAATACCAATAAATAAAAGTGAGTTATTTAATCAGTCTCGTTATTTAATAGACATACATTGTATACATGTGTAAGCCTCTACAACCTCAGATGGGAGAGTGTTCCACTTATCAGCTACCCTTTCTGTTCAACCGTTTAGTTTTATTTGTACCTGGGTCTAACTGCAAATTGTGAATAAATTGTTTATTCCGATTCAGACCATCCCACATAGGATCTGTTTTCTGACCTGGCAATCTGCACGGAAGAGGGATTTGAACAGTCCTGTCACTTACCTCTCTCGTGAAGATTTGGCAGCAATAACGTTGCCCGTGGGGATCAGCATTTGCAAAGCAATGCTTAATCCTGCCCGTACTGTATAATTTACACATTTGCCCATGTCCACCTTATGGAGTTTAGGTGGCCAAGAAGATGGGCTGTATCCATATCGTAACATCTGACACATGCATGTACAGTGCCAGAAAAACACCCAACTTCCCCAACCAACTTGCAGAAATCGGGAGTCAAATGATAGTGTGATTTCGGCCCATACCGTTTGTATTGATCCAGCAAAGCTGAGTACACACCTATACAATCATACTTGAGATGGGATGGCTCTTACAGTGTCAAAGACGATTGAAAGTCCTGATGAGCATACCAATTCATGTGTATACTCTATACCAATTTACAGCAAATCTGAGATCATCATCTCTCCTACCATCTGCTTAAATAATGTTGTAATATTGTGAGATTCAATCCCTGCAGGGTTAATTACAGGACTGCATGCTTTTTTATTGCCCAACGTTTGTTTGTTTTTATATTTATATTTATTTTTATTTCTATTTATATTTTGCTTCAGAATTATTAAATTTGATTGTTTATTTTAAATTAATAATTTATATTGAGAAAATGTAGTCTTATTTCTTCCGCATAACCCACAGCGATCACCATATATCTTTGTCCTGTGGTATTTTTAATAGGGCTGGCAATCCCTATTTTAGTGGCTAGATTGCTTGGGATGTGTTGAATTTTTGACAATTGGGTCTAATTAAGATTGTATCATAAGCTCGACTAACTCTCAAAGACTACTACCTTTATCTGCTTAAACAAGTGTGACTCGCTGAGTCTACACACTACCCAATGTGCCCGGATTGTGCCATAAGTAATTGAGATTTTTAGGGTATTCAATAAACCAAATCATCTGATCACCTCTTGAATCTCTGAAAATCAAAATTGTGGGAGCGTACACATTCTAGAACAGGGGTAGCCAATCTAGGGCCTCGTGAGCTACCAACGGTCCATGTCTTCCAGGTCTCCTTGTTGGTGTGTTCATTACTGACTGATAAATTCAAAAAGATCTACAGTTGGTAGTGATTATCTCACCTCTGACTATCTGAGGAGACCTGGAAAACATGAACCTTTGGTAGCTCACGAGGCCTGAGCTTGGCCACCCCTGCTCTAGAATATTATTCCAAATGATCTGAAATTGTGTGATTGGCCTTAAAATTGCATCGGTGTGTACCCAGCTATAGAGTAATATAGATGGTAGCTGGATGTTTGGTACCAGTTAGCTTACAGTTTGGCTACTATAATCTGGCCAGTACTATATGAACAATGAGTGTGGGTCCTTGTTGCGAACAGCCCTATTTTGATAGGGCTGTTAGTTCCCAGTCAGTTCCGAACTGGCTGGGCAATTGATTGCTTCTACCTCGATGAGGCATAGCAATCGAACTCTGTAGCACCGAACACAGTGCTCTGAAAGGAAGTATGCGAAAGGTAAGTATGCAAATCGTATACTCACCCATTCATTAAAAAAAAATCTGCGATGGCTCTCATTCGAAATAGGGACAGTCGAAAAGCCACTTTCGGCTGTCCCTATTTGTCAATGAGAGACATCACAGTGGGGACTTGCAACAATGAACAATATCTATGTCAATATTGCACTGTGTCTACACTACACAAATAATTAAAGCACGCAAAGTACAAAATATTATCTGAAATGATTAACAGCATTATTCCAGGAAAACCTGTTTTCATTACAAAACAACACATTTTTTGTCCATAACTGTCTTTTTCTAGAGCAGTATATTAAAAACACATATGCTGTTGAGAAATCCAGGATATAAGACTTCAGGTCCCAATTATGTTATTTTTAAACAGAGATATTTGTTGTGGTTAATTAAAGAGAAAATATTGAGACTTAATTTATGTTTAACTTCCTTTGTGCCTCTACTGCTGGAGGGTAATGTCTGACATAAGGCTGACGTATTTGCTTAACAGATTCTTATGCCTTTTTTTTCTTTGAACTTGTTTGCCCTGGGAAGCAAATGGAACCTTTATTTACCGTATTAAAATGTGCCCAGAACCGGTAAAATCCAGAAATAAGACAAATATTGTGCTGAAAAAAGTTGCACATCAATATGTCACTATTTAATATAACTATATAACACTGTGTTGCTTAGGCAGATAGCTGCACAGTGCATACTGAGTCACAATTTTTTAATCAGTCGGTTAGAAGAATTGAGGATCTCAGATCGGCTGGTTGATTGGTATAGTGTGTACACATGAATCGACATGACACTTAACGGGTGTGGGTCCCCGCAAAGAAAGGCCCTATTTTGATAGGGCCGTTCTCTCCCAGCCAGTTTCGAAGAGGCATAGCAATCGATCCCCGAAACACCGAACACTGTGCTCCAAATGGTAAGTGACTAAACTAACCCCAACCCTTCCCCTAATTCTTACCCTAACCCTCCTCTTCCGTTACCCTAACCCTCCCTTCTCCCTAGCCTGACCCTAATCCTCCCTTCTTTATAGCCTAACCCTAAGACCCCCCACCCGCAGCCTGACCCTAACCCTCCCTTTCTATGGTCCTAACCGTAACCTTCCCTTCCTAAGTGCCTAACCCTTACCCCCCCCTAATACTAAAATGCCCAGTGAGGGTTACTCACCTGTCTGTAGCTGTCATCCGACGGGTCTGCGAAAATGAATTGGCGAGTATGCACCCTCGGCACACTCAGCCATTCATAAAAAAAAATTCTAAAATGGCCCCCTATTCAAAATAGAGACAGCCGAAAAGCAATTTTCAACTATCTCTAGTTCACAAAGCGGGCCATCGGACCAGAGACTGTAACCGCACTTAACAGTGGAACTGTAAGGTCCATCAAATCTCAAGTATTGCATAGGTATGTACACAGCTTTACTCTTGATAATGTGCAGAGAGCTTGCTCTCTGGTTTTTGTCAACATCATCAGGAAATGTGTTCCCCCCCATGTGCATTCTTCATTATCATCCGGAGTCATAGGGTTGGATCTTGCACTAAGAAGGTCACCTAACTTCCGCAAGCTGTGGTTACACAGATTCTGTCAGAGAGGCAGCGATAGGCATGCAGATTAGGGTAAGTGGGCGGCACAGAAAGATCTGCATCCGTGTGGACTTGTTGATCTCCGTGCTTACAGAAAATGCGCAGAGGTCAGGATCAGAACCATAGTGTTTACTTTAATTAATATAACATTCAATCTAGCAATTCCCACAAACTGCTTTTGCTATAATTATATGCATATACAGTGCCTCTTACAGTAATTGTAACAAACATTACGTACAATTTTATTATGTAATATTAAAAAAAGAAATAATAATAATATTGGTCCATATTCACAGTTACATAGTTTTCATCTTATGTACGTTCTTTTAAGGATTGAGCTACTATGCATGCGTAGTAGCTTATTTCCGCTATCTAAACAAGAAAATATATAGAATCTTGGTGCTAATAAAGATAAAATAATGAGGGTATTCCAATCAGAGCAGCTATTCAGAAAGACTTAGGGTTACAACCCAAGAAAAATAATAAGTATATAATAAGAAAAGCGCTAGATGGTAATTTAGGTGAGTATATTTAAGGAACAAATAAATTTATTAGCAATAAACAAATATAATCAGTTATAGAGTATAAAGATAAATAAATAAAATAAAAATGAAAATGAAAACATATATTAAAAATTCAGCCCAGTAAAAAAGATCAATATGCCGGCCGGACACAGATCAAAGCAAAAGGTGCTATTGTAATGATAGTTGCTTGGAGGATCGGATTCGGAATCACAGTTATAATGAGTCCATATAAGTAAACACTGCAGTAAGGAAATATAAAAACATTTGATTTGTTACCAGATCTGGTGTAATACGTGGCTCCGTGAATAGTGCTATGATGATGCTGAAAAATAGTAGTCCTTCCACCGGGGGTTGGATGAATAGAAGCCCAGGAAGGTAACAATGGAGTAGGCAAAAAGCGGGCAACTGAGCCTGCGTTCCGTTTGTGGAGACAGCGTCCACGTGGAATGATGAATAGCCAAGTGCCGTCTGTAAAGATGACAAGCAATCTATGCGCTTGTTACAATAAGCAGCGTGTCGGAGTAATCCACAATGATTGACATAAAAGTTTGTTTTTGCAGTGTGTAAAATGGCCAGATCCTCCAGAAGCAAATTCAATAAAGATGCACAACAATAGGTACGGGCTGGTGTGATCAGCTGACGCGTTTCTCCGCCAATATGTGCGGTTTCATCAGAGGTAGCATGTTGTTAAGATGAAGGGGTATTTATACCCATTATGATATTTACATAATTAGTCCATATTACATAAAATCTATGTTTTTCCATATATAATTCGGAAATAATCAAAACAGTTGTTCAATACATATAGAAAGAAATAATCAAAACAGTTGTTCAATACATATAGAAATTAATCATTTAAATGGGGTAAAAATACACACACCTTCATAGAAAAAAATAAATAAATAAATAAATGAATAAATAAATAGCTAAAGACCAGGATCATATTAAAACAGTATGTTAATAAGATATTTCCGCTATCTACATACCATTTCTGTAAAACAATGTACGTAAAACAAAAACGACGTAACTGTGAATCCGGACCATTAATAATAATCTGTGTCGATCCTTAGGATTTGACTTCCATGTTTCATCAAGTAAATATTTACATTGTAATAGAGGCTCTTAGATTCAGATCTAAACTGTTTATTCTCAGAATTATAACATTAACTACAAGAAAAAACATCCAAATATTTTTTTTTTGGGTGTTTCTATTTGTTCACTGCTGTTTCTTGCATTTTCCTGGCATCATTAATTATAGTAATTTCCAGATCCATGACCTTTTCAGAGAATGAGATGACTAAGTCACAGTCTTTTCAAATCATGCTCCGTTAAAGCTCACTCCTAATTAGAAAAACGTATTTCAAGTAGCAATCATTCAAATCTATCCACGGTCCCAAAGGGCTTGCATGCTTTTTTCCCCTCTGAAATCCAAATAAAATGCATTACATGCACTAGAAATCTAATAGATTACAGTTTCCCGTTTGAAATTAAAATAGTGATTAGGTTTGAATTTGTAATTTGAATGCAGTGAGTAAATTACATCAATCAACCGTTTACATTGTTAATATCCTTCTAAGATTCTACATCTTAGTTGACAGCAAGAATTGTATAACTGCCAATTATAATGTTTATGTAAGATATGTCTATGGGAAGTAGTAAAACAATCATTGCTCTTGTTTTTAGTTGTTTATCTTAATTTATAGTGCGTTTAAAATAATAGTCTGCTATTATACTTGTGAGAAAGTCAAAGCTGTATCACATTAATGTTTTTTTACCCCCTGAAGTAGGAAGAGAATTAACAGAATATCAGTGTTCTTTGTACAATACTTTGTTTTGTTATGAAAACTTTGTGCGTTATTACTTTAGTTATTATACTGCAAGTAAAAAGGTTACAGCTGGGACAAATGACAATATTTGGGTGCAGAATGGTAATTAATCCTTACAATATCACATGGAGAGATTACCAAGAGCATCATGGTGGCCCAAGTGGTTATCACTTCTGCTTCACATGGCTGAGGTCATGAGTTATTCCTGAGAAGACAGGAAGTACATAGGATCTGCTCTTTTGTAGGTAATAATAGCAAGGTAATAATAGCAAACATAGATGATAGGGACTCACCTAAAGTAGATGCCTTGAAACTGGGCAGGTGAGCTTAACCCATTATAGCTATATTGTGAACTAAACCTCCTTTTTATGTATGTGCTGACACATATTGTTATATAATGTTTGTTTGGAGCTCCGGACCTCTCTTTTGTTCCTTATTGATGTACAAAACGCCTGGAAGGCTGATGATTTTAGGAGGGCTGAAGGATTAGGCAAACCTGCATCAGTGCTCGTTGGTGTGACTCACAAATCCCTGCACACTTGCCTATTGGATATTCAAGTACAGATATGAAGAATAATGATCATTTTAACATTTTCTACATATACAAAGCCATACAAGTAAAAAGTTAATAATCTGGAACCGGATCCAAACTTCCCAAAAGTGGACATTTTATGAGTGGTTGCATTGGAAAATATCCCCATTTACAAATTGCGCCTGTACGTGCTCTGAGCCGTGTGAAGAGAAAGCACAACCCACCAAACCAAATATCTTATTCGGAGGCTTATACATGCTAGACAGAGGAGATTTATTATTACAATATAGAAAGGCAGATATACAGGTGATTGAGAGGTCTCGACATCCCATTTTTTGCCATTTTAATTTTGGGATCTAGATTGGAATTACTTAGGTAGGGTCCCATGTGCTTGCACATCACAGCCAATGAACTTCAAATGAAGTACGATCGGATCTTGGATATTATGTCATTTATTTGCAAAGCCTCTTTATGGAGACATAGGGCCAGATCCAGACCTACGTATGCTAGCGATTTCACACTAGCCGCTGACGTAAAAACGCCCATTCAGATTTACTGTGCATGCGCGGGGCTAATGTTACGCCACGTAACTCTGAACGTACGTACCATCAGCATAACTAAGAACGAAGGGGCATGTTCGTCCATATGACACCCGTAGTTATGTTTGGTAGGTGGAGGGAGGCATTTAAATCGTACATTATGCGCCGGGTTAGGCAGTTACGTACGTGAATCCGTTACGTACGTCAGTACTTACACTTTGAAAAGTTAAGGTAGGGTTTGGAAAACATAAAACGGCCAAAGTACATACGAGCGAGGGGAGTGCATAGTAAATACGCTAGTGTAAATACGTTACGCGATGAAACGTTACAAGCACTTTGGTCTGGCTCTATCCCATACTAATTAATGCAGGCATGAAAGCAAATGGCAGGGAAAATGCTTGCACTACAGTATTTTGAAAGGGCAAGTCTGGCCAGCGTCGGTGCTGTGTGAGTATAAATGCGAGTGTGATAGGCTACGTAGAAGTTTTCAGAGAATGTTTATACATTTCAAATTCTTAGCTAATGCTACTTTTCAAATCAAAGATAAATTTTAAAAAAAAATCCTGAGGCGATTTGTTAGGAAATCATTAGAAAAAGATTCTTTTTTTTTTTTTTTTGGGAGCTAAACCTCTCAATAGGCTTTCTTCACTAAATAGGGTCTATTTAATTTTCAAAGGTTGCATAGTTCCCTCAGGCAAATAGTCTTTTATACACATTATTAAGTTATTATTGACGAGTTCAAGCTAACTGACTTTACTCTCTTAATTCCTAGTAAATTTTCTAAGTCTGCTGTTTAACGCTGGAGATGAATCAGGACATCCTCTGATATACAGCAGGTTTTTAAGTCAACCAACCCATTAAATTGTAAGAAACTAAAATAAATATCTTTTTGTTCCCTTTTAATTACAATGATTAATAATAATATCATTGGGTAATCAATTCATGCCCTATATTTTTCAGGTTCTTTTGCAAATCTGTGGGCCCGATTCAATTGGCGGCGAAGTTTTCAAAAAGTTTGCGTCGGTAATTGATCGGTAAAAATTCGCCTATTCAATTATTGTTTTACCGGTGCGCCAAAACAGCAGGCAGCGGTAAAAAAATAACCAGAGGAAAAAAAATCTCTCTGTTAATGCCGCAAATCACCTCCTGCTAGCAGGAGGTGACCGGCGCTAGTGAGAGACTATTACCCAGTGCCTGAAATCACGTTCTCACGATACTTCAGGCACTGGGTAATAGCCTCAGTAGCGCACGGCACTTCCTGCTAGCAGGAAGTGATTTGCAGCGTTAACAGAGAGATTTTTTTTTTCCCCTAGCAGCTGCTCAGCGGTCCCTGGATGGCAGGGCATGGTGCCGCATGCCCTGCCATCCATGGGCATGCTGATGCTTGTAGTTCTACAAGCATCAGCATGCCCTGTTGGGGCACAACATAGGGAAGCGTTAAAAATCCGCACCTCTCATAGGTGCGGATTTTTATCGCTAAAAAACCGGCATATTTTTAACGCAAAAAAAGAATTGAATTGCAAAAAAAAATAACGCCGGTAAATTAAAAAAAAAATGCGTTAAAAATACGCCGGCGAAGGATTTTTTAGTTATTGAATCGTGTCCTGTGTATCATGACTTTAAAGCTCATCACTATCACTATCGTTTCATTTAGAATATTTTAGCAAATAATAATTACTAAATTTTAATAGTTAACATCACTTGAGAATAATAGGGTAGATCCAGAACTAAGTACACTAATGTATTTACGCTAGCTGCTGACGTAAAACGCTATTTTGTATGTACTGCACATGTGCGCGGCAGATGTCACGCCGCATAAGTGTAAACATACGTATCAGCCTAGTATCCACAGCGTAACTACATACGAAGGGGCATGCCAACCCTACGACACCCGTAATTATGCTTCAGAGGCGGAGTGAGGCAGTTAAATCATACGGTATGGGCGCGCTCAGGCAGATACGTGTGTGTAGCCTTTACGTACGTCATTACTTATGCTGTGAAAAGTTAAGGTAGGGTTTGGCAAGCGTAAAATGGCCAAAGTACATACGAGCGAGGGAAGTGCATAGAAAATACGATAACGCAAATATGCTACGTGATGAAACGTAAAATGGAAATGTAGGTCTGGATCGGGCCCATGGCCTCTTGAAGAGTTGTGTGTATGTTACTGTTTTAGAGTATTTTGCATTTTTCAGCACTGTGCATGCCCAAAAGACAGACATATACACATATACGTGTTCTTTTATGTTGTACACAAATTAGGGATAGAACATACATAGAAGGGCATGTGTACGCAGCTTACTTATTATGTTTAGCTTAAATATGTTATGCAAATGCACCAGTTTAGGGTGAATCAATGTTTCAGCTGCCAGTTCATGGTATAAGTATGACCACTCTCATAACAGATGCTAAGTGACATTTATAAAAATTTATGCAGAGTTCGTCATCGCACGCAAGTTGCAGATTTTGTTCCTTGCCTGCAAAAATTCCTAAAATACACGCAACACATAAATCAGGTGCAATATGCCTAGAACATAAATATTTAATGTATTTCAACCTTTTTTTGTTAGGAATAGTCTTGAAGCAATAACTACTGTACTATTTGAAGGTGAAAACAGCTACTTTATAGCATTAATTACTGTTCTTGACAAGGTAATCCTCCTTCATACTCTAACAGGATTATTATTTTTATTAATTTATATCTCATGCCTCTGTTTACATGTGCAGACATAATGAGGTTGATTCAGAATTGAGCAATAGGCAACAGGTATACACAATTGATCACATAATGATAATAATTGCAAATGAGCGCAAACTATGATTACATAGTTTAAAGAATTCTAAAGCAAACAAATGGGCGGGCGGCTAGTTTTGTGCTTAGTTCTGCGTTGGCTTGTTTCTGCTGCTTAAACTGGGTCCACACCTGTCCAGTTATTGGGCCGATATGACAATTTATGATGATTTAGTCTATTAATGCAAGAGTGTGTACGCTCCCAAGGTCATGATTTTTTTTTATGAAACAGGTTGAATCTGAATCTGTTGATTTGATTTTATGTAATTACAAAAAAAATCACGATCTTCCACTGTGCTAATTTTTATTTGAGTGTACACACTTACCACTGTCTATCAACTCTTCTGCCAGTCTTCTGTGCAGTATAGGCAGATATCTGTCCAGTGTGTACAGAGTCACTGGCCATACACTGGGGTGATTATTGATCCCATTGAAGATGGCTCGAGAAACGGGACGATTCCCTGTCAGGTCCTCTAACTGGAGCCATACACCTCTCCTGCTTGGACCAATAATATTATAAGAGGGAGACAGACGTTAAGTGAGCTGATTGGCTTAGTTTAATATTTGTAAGCATGTCAAAATATCAAATAATCAATAATTATTGTGTTTTTAAAAAATCTATCCTGACCTTACACTACAGCGATTTTTGACCAAATCACTCGATAATTGGGTGATCGACCCGATAATCTCTCTAGTGTATGGCCAGCTTTACACATGCAGGTGTAGATCCAGACCCCCGCACACTTTATGTGCGTGCGAGGGTCCGTATTTATGCTTCTGTAGCGGGGAGTACACGCCCCCTGCTCTCCCTGCTTTCGATAGTTAATCTAGAAACTTTTGTGTCCAGATTCCTACCTTAAATTTTACGACTAGCTCTGTGGCCATACAGCCACAGACCTACTGTTAACGGGGCTATCCCTGCCCCAGACCCTTCATTTACATGGCTATCCCTGACTATATGGCGAGGATAGACCCATCATTAGGAAGGGTCTGCCCCTTCATTGTAACTAACTACGCATGCACAGATGTTCCCGGACAGAGGACTTACGCAAATAACTTGCATAAGTCCCCTGTCGGCCGGATTTGAGGATCTGGACCATTAGTTGGACTTTTAGTTATATTTATTCATCCTTTAGTTTGTTTCTTTCTAGAAATCAATTTGAATTTGTTTGAAAATATGATTTATTGTAGACATTTTCCTCCTATGACTCATAGTCCCTAAGTGGAGATAAGAGACTACACTCTGCAGGGCTAACCTGAGTCATCATTCCCAGCTGTTGTGTATGTGTTGCATGGAGAGGCTAAACCTCCAGCAGGAAATATTTAATGAGTAAGCTCTGTATGAAGCTCTAGGACAATAATAAGCACTTTGTGTCATGTATTATATTATCAGGAATGTGTTTAAGTATGTTCGTATTGGATACTACAGTGACTGGTAATAGAAGCAGCACTCCTGTGATTTCACAAATCTTCCAGGACATAATGTCATTGAAAACCTGGCAACCTTCCCCAGCGGATTAAGAAAACTTTTGGATATGTGAGAGAGACTTCATCCTTTCCTCTAATCCCCCCTCTCAACAGGTTATCAAAAAAAAAGAATATCCACCCACGTCTTGCTAAAGTTAGAGTTTACAGACTATTATGGCTTTTATGTAGCACAAGTTTCCAATGTTTGCTTCAGATATTTGTTTTGAAAT
Organism: Limnodynastes dumerilii; assembly: GCA_011038615.1. Classification (NCBI taxonomy): domain Eukaryota; kingdom Metazoa; phylum Chordata; class Amphibia; order Anura; family Limnodynastidae; genus Limnodynastes; species Limnodynastes dumerilii. The sequence continues at coordinate 465,364 of WWET01000613.1, forward strand.
CGGAGTCATGACCTCAATGAATCTACACAAAATATAGAAACAGTGAACAATTTTTAAACGTCAGTATATAAATATGTATATGAATTTATATTAACACTAAAGGTGCAGCCACAACTCTAGGTAAGTGATACACTTGTGCCCCTTGGATTTGTCACTTGTGGACAGGTGTATAGTCTTTCCCGTATCTATAGCAAGTTTTAGAACAAGACCTGTCCATGGAGCTTAGCCCTCCCAGCTACCTACAGTGCCTTCTTTGCTCAAGGTATCCCCCTATATCAGCCTAGCAGTCATGCTGGCAGAAAAGACATCTGTGTTATATATAGTCTTAAGCTGTTCTAGGAATGTGGTTTTTGAGATTTGAACTGGTCACTGTTCTTGATGGTGCCACTTTCCTTGGACAAGCTGCCTTTTGGGCAGCAACCTTGGTGTGAGAGTGTCCATTGTAGATGGCGTTCCCAAGTAGTCAAGGCTTTGTACTGACTGCATACACAATCAAGATAATTTGCATTCACACTGCTCTGCTTATGAAGGGGCAGCTTCATGCATCCAGTCATGATGATGTTCTAGGACTGTCTAAAGGGATATCCAAGCAAGCTCCATGCTGGTGGTCCTGTACATGCCGGAGGCATGGACACCCATCTAGAAATCCTGTGTTTCCCTCATTTAACATTTAAATTTTTATATTTAGTAGTTTAATGTTTGGTAATTTGAGTTTTAGGTCCAGATTTACTAAGCTGTGAATTTGGAAATGTGGGATGCTGCCTAAAACAACCAATCAGATTCTTGCTCTCACTTTCCTATTACATACTAGAGAATGTCAGCTAGAATCCGATTGGTTGCTATGGACAACATCTCCACTTTTACAAACCCGCAGCTTAGTAAATCTGGCCCTTAGACATTGTTGTATCAAAAGAGAAAACTTGGTTAAATAGAAACTTTGGCAGGCTACGGCAACAGCCTTATGGTTGCAAGGGCTGCTGAGGCAATCACTTTTTAGACACTGGTACAGCCAACAGCTTGGTGTCAACTGTATCAGTGCCAACACTTGTTTAATATACAATATTTCTATATTGAATAGGTACCATTTCTGATGTTCCTATATCCACAAAGTACCTGCCATTACTGTTTGGCTGCTAGAAGGAGAAGGTTAAGGTTAGGCTGCAGGGGGGGGGGGGGGTTGGGGTTG
>WWET01000613.1:471493-486568 GCA_011038615.1 Limnodynastes dumerilii
AGTCACATATTAGTATCTTTGAACTGGGGAGAAAAAAAAGATCTCGTGTACATGGTAATGTGGCTGCTTTATAGTATAATTTAGTTATAGAAATTCAGTGCATTTTTTATCATCATGTTTGCCGTAAAGAGTTAAATATATTTACCAGGAGAATCTGGAAAGACTGTACAACAACAGAATAACCGTAAGCCAGATCCACAACTCAGCTGCCGCTACACTCAGAGCTGCTGACAATGGGCCGAATCCTGGCCTACTAGCGCCTTACGGGCGCCCGAGGTCATTACGGCTGTCATCGTAGCGGGGAGTGCACTCCCCGCTAAAGGTAGTAATACCTAGACACTTACGTGTCCAGATTCCTACCTCAACATTTACAACTTGGTCTGTGGCCTAACGGGACAGCCCCTTTTACATAACAGGCGGTGTACGTAATGTACGTTACATACCCCGGGCACTACTTCAGCTTAAGAAGGTTGTGCGCATGTGCACAACCTTCTTGACAGGGGAATTACGCAATCGCCATGCGTAATTCCCTGTCGAATGTAGCTCAGGATCTAGCCAATGTATTTATAAACAGTGCTCAGCACTCATACACACAATGCTTATGCTGTTTAAGCTGTCAGCCTCCAACAGCTTATCTACATATATGTGCAGAGTGGTCGTCTGGCCAGTGACCACGCTGCACACACCAGACGGAGGCCCTGCCATATCCAGACTCACGCCCCATCTCCATGCTATGGGACCAGAGTTGGTCAAATTCCACCCCTGGTGCCATAATAGATCTTTTAAAGCTTTGAAAGAAGGAAGAGCCTAAAATGCAGAGGGAGAGATTTCCATTGATGAGCAGCAGCGGGGTTGAAGTCCTATAGGACAATAATTAATAAATAGGAATGGAGGCAGTGATCAGTTACATTTTGAAGTGTAGTATTCCGTTCTTTGTGTCTATTCTGTGTTTGTATTATGTAGTATGTGGGACCTGATTCATACTTACCCTGGAATTACGTACGGTAGCCTTCGCTTCAAAGACTATCATATGTAAATTGTGATCCACAAGTCCGCATGTGTGGATCCACCAGCCGGGACCCTATTCGCATGGAAACCCCTCTGTGTGGAATATTGTATCATATGTAAGGGCTTTTTGTATGATAAACTGCCCCTCCCCCATGCATATCACACTACATACAAAAGTCTGCTAAGCGGTATTAAGCCTGAATACAGTCCGTGCTCTTTACTGAGTAGCATAAATGTGTTTATGAAGATTTTATTACTCTTTTCTCTGCATGATTAGAAGCTTTTTATTCCTGGGCCCTGATTTACTAAGCTGCGGGAAAGGAAAAGCGGAGATGTTGCCCATAGCAACCTATCAGAATCTAGCTCTCACCTTCCTGTTACATACTATAAAATATCAGCTAGAATCTGATTGGTTGCTATGGGCAGCATCTCCACTGATCTTTTCCTGCAGCTTAGTAAATCTGGCCTTAGTGTTCACTGTTTTTTGCCTACTGAATAATAGCCCGGAAGCAAATTTGACCCAATCTTTCATGTGCTCCTGGAATAAATGGCTCACCACTTCGGAAATAAGTGCACTCTACATAAATGAATACTGTTGTGATATTATGTGAGATGAAAAAAATGGAAGAATTCCTTTTTTACATTACAATAGGGAGCCACTTATGAATGGCCCCTTCAGTATGGAAGCAAAGCTATTCTTACAAATCTAATGTAATAAAACTAATGTACGAGACTTACCGAGAGGAGAAATGATTTTATCGACGTAATAACTGTTATGGAAGGTGTGCAATTTTTGGCACTTTGGCCCATATTGCAAATACGTCCGGTGTTTACCAAAATTGGATACTGCACATGCGTAGTAATTTTTTTACGTAATCTACGTGATCTTTCAGACCGCATCTGCGCAATCTACGTAACAAAAAGATACGTAGATTACGTAAAAAGATTACTACGCATGCGCAGTATCCAATTTCAGTAAACAATATGCAATACGTCCGATGGTCTAAATACGGGCCTTTAAGATAAATCGTGCTATGTACACTTCTACAGTAACCATATGTGGTTTATGAAATGGATTGTGCTCCACATTAACCATATGTGACTTTACTTTTGCTAAACCTTTTTACATATTTGTATATAATCCAGGGGCATCATCGGGCCCCATAGTGGAACTGACTCACTTCTTTTTCTGCAAGTGTAGCGTTTTAGTAACCGCCAATCTCTTCTTATCAGAGCAAGTGTAGGGGACCTCAGGCAGCTTCAGAATAATGCTGGATGCATGGTGGTGACTGCCTCTGGCCTCCTATTCTTCAAGGTCCTGCAACCGCACCCTTTAGTTTTGCCACTAACAATCTCTTTGCTGACATGAAAAGCATTTAGACATGGGATTAGGGAATCCAAGGAATGGTTTATTTTGTCACAATTTCCAGAGTTTGAAGGTCTAATGGTGTGACATAAATACTGTTTATTAAAGCACTTATGAGTACTATAGGCAACCTTAAGTCACCATGCGTATTTTCCCTCTTAAGGAGGGAAAATACGCACAGCACAGACAATCCCCTTCAGCCCTCCCTCTCAATCCCAATCCCAATCCCAATCCCAATCCCAATTTACATCTCTCCTCCCACCCACTTTACCTAACTTCCCCCAGAGGTTGCCGTGTCACACCTTCCCTTACCTAAAAAACATTGTGCTGTCTTTATAGGCTGCACATAGTTCATCTACATGCCTAAAGGCTACGGGATACGAGCTAAGGCATTTTTTTTTTAAATCATGCAATTACGCACCTAAGAAGCCTCGCTGCTTAGGTGTGAATCAGGGCCATAATTACCAACTCTTCTTACATCTGAGAAACCCAAACTGTGAGATCTAGGTTCATTGGCTCAAATAATAAAGAGGTTCAACATTTGAAAGTGTTACTAAAGAAGCAGGCTTCAGTTTTCCTTGTTAAGGAAATGCTCACAAATGCTGGAGCGAGCTAGCTACACAATTGATTGTATAATTATTAAGGAGCAATATATTAGAGCAAGATGCACTGAATCCAATGATCAGTTTGATATATGAGATAATGAGCTTGCTGAAAAATCTCTACAAAAGAATTAAGTATGTTACTATGTCAGATATTTGGAACAATTTGTACAGCGTCTAAATTAAAGAGGGGCGAGAGATGATTAGATATTTATTTTTGTGTACAGCTATAATGTTACAAAGTTACACATATTGGGCCAGATTTACTAAGCTGCGGGTTTGAAAAAGTTGAGATGTTTCCCATAGCAACCAATCAGATTTTAGAAAGTGAGAGCTAGAATCTGACTGGTTGCTATAGGCAACATCTCTACTTTTCCAAACCCGCAGCTTAGTAAATCTGACCCTTTGTGTCTCAAGCACTCTACTTTGGTTAACCTCATATAACAAAGGCTTGTTTGTGTTTTATGCAAAATACTTTTCTGACATTTTGCAATGCTATTGCTGTGTCACATCCTAACGGAAGGCTCTAAAATAGGCTGCGGATGGTCAGCCCCTGGACTTAGACATGACCAATAGTAGGTGCAAATGTTTTCACAGTCCTTATATAATGCCTGTGTTCAGATCTGCACTGGGTGTACTTGCTTGGGCTCACCATTACTGTACATTGACCATGAAAAGGAGAGGCCATAATCACAGGACTTATTAAAGATAGACCCATGAGAGTTACTTGTTAAACATCTCTCACTTACTTCCACACATTTTCCATCCGCATGGGTTTCTGTATGTCTGTTGGCTCCCCACTTACGTGTCCAGAACCATACCTTACCTTTCTCTGTACAGAATTGCATTGGTGCGAATGTAGATCCGTGTGGATCTGCCTACCTCCGCACACTTACCTTCATCTGCATGCCTATACCAAGCCCTGTGTAGTGATTGGGCATCCGAATGTCTGGTAACATCCCCAGTCCCGCACAGAACTCCTATTATACGGAACTAGCTTCCATACACAAGGAGCTCTGTTGCAGAGTAGCCAACTTCCACAAGCAGCTTGCACAAGTAGGGTGATAGCATTAGTTTAGGATCAGGCTCAAGATCTGTTAGTAACGTATGCATGGGTATCCGAAATCGCAGGGCCACAATATCTAGCCAACCTCTAAACACTACCTTTCCCAAACTGTATTCCAATAGCCATAGACTACCCTCCTGCAGGTGTAAAATGGCGCCGGTAAGTAAGTATGAATTAGAACACAGAATGTCAGCACGCCTATACTGTACATTGTTGTAATACCAAGTCACCCAGTTGTAATAGCAACCCAGCCTCTCTGTTGTAAGCTGTCAGAAATGTCATCTTACATACGTCTGGGTAGGGCAGCATACTCTGTGTTCTGATTGGGTAGCACGAAAAGCAGACAAAATCTGATCTAAACACAATGGGCCTGATCCAGACCTACGCTTGGCCATGTTTTTCTTAAGCGTAAAAATGACCATTTGTACTTACTGCACATGCGCAGGGCAGATGTTACGCAGCGAAATTCTGAGCGTATGGGCCTTGAATGTAACAGCCTCTTGGGGGCGTGCCTGCCATACGAAATTCGTGATTACGCTCGGAGGGCAGGGTGATGCATTTAAATCGTACAGTATGGGAGTGCTAAGCATCGTAACTACGCAAGGAGCTTACGGACGCCCGCGGTTACGCTCAGAAAAGTTAGGGTAGGGTTTGCTGGGCGTAAGGCAAAAGTAAGTACGACCAAAGGGAGTGCCTAGGGGAGTGCATTGTAGGTACACTGGCGTAAATACGCTACGCACAAGAGCGTTTCATGAGCGTAGCTCTGGATCAGGCCCGATGAAACGAGGGAACAATCAAAACGTAGATTCTCGTAATATATTATCAAACTAAATAAGGAGCTGATAAACTGTTAATTATAAATGCACTTACTTTCTTGCGACTGTGTAAAATTAAAGGTTTTTTCTACCTGAGGGGTTCCTTTTTCTGATTAACAAGAGTCAAAAAGGTTAATTGCTCCCTGTCGTGTAATGAAGTGCTGCAGCAATGTGGCTTTCCATTGTCTCCTGCATGTCTGGTAACATTTGTTTACAGTTGACATACAGATGTATCTGTACAGGTGCATTGTAGAGGCAGTTACTTTATTGTGTGACTGAAATAAAACAAGATTTAATGTACTGCCAGGGATTCCTTCAAACAAGAGGGATTGCTGTTAGCTCAGTCAACTTTTAAAGCATTTACATTTAAAAGGGTGATACATCTGTGTGCTGTGAACGTCCTGACATACAGCATCTTTGTCGTTTATTTTCTAGCTTGTTTTAGCTAGTGATACATTCAGCAGAAAGGAAAGTGTGAGCTCCTTCAAAGCCTCATGCAATTGTTCTGCAATAGAACAGTAGAGTTAAAGAATCAAATCAGGCTCGAAAATAGAAATGATCTCATGTAAATGATTTATTTGTATTATTGATATGAGGTCCTAGGGGTGAGAACCTGGTGCCAAGTGACCACATGAACCCTAGTACCATTGCTCTCTTCACAGTGCACAATGACAGGTTGACAGGACCTTATCTAGGGGCCAACAATAGGGTAGATGCTCAGGGCGCAAAACTGAAGGGGGAAACATTACGTTAATATTTAAGGTTAAATTGGTTATCAGTTCAGGGCTTATGGAACATGATTTTACCTTTCTTCCCCAGGCACTAATATTACTAGCTGCGGTTGTGCACAGTTCTTTGTCCACTGAAAGTAAAAGGCAAAGAACATTGCATTCCTTGGAATACATGAAAATGCTATGAAATTCCCATGTCTACTGGTCTTGGCCATTCTAGATTTCCCAGTGCATCTGCTTTGTTCACTATTTTACTGATCTTGATTATTTGTCTCTCAAATGTAACTTTTTTTTTTTTTCAAAACACTGATGTCATCAAACAAAAAATATAATGGACTTCATCATATTCATTTTAGAGTCATATTATACATAGTTTTGAAAACGTTTTTATACTTTTTGCTTTCATTAAAGTCCATCAACTTGTCTCACATACTACTTGTTCAGCATTTTTGAAGGTCATAAATTGAGTCCTTTTTGTTAATCCTATGTTCTTATGGCTGTTGTTATAACTTTCTCATGTTTCTATTTTATATAGCATGCTTGAAGATGACCTAAAGCTGAGCAGTGACGAGGAAGACAGTGAACAGGTACACATATTTAAAGATGTATCAAGATATTTAAATCAAAATATTTAAACATGGAAGGTGTTGCTGTAAACCATGTATGTTACTTTGTCAGGTCTGATAAATCAAGAGTTAGTAACTCACCAATTTGGAAATTAATACATCGAAATTAAAATACGAAATTAAAGTCTATTAGTTTATCGCTTAAAGTTACTACGTTTTAAAATCACTGGACCGGATCCAGATCTAAGATCGTCAGGTGATTTACGTACGCAAGGTGCGTAAATCACCTGACTGAACTGGAGGGCGCATGCGCATGTTTGGATATTTCATAATTTTTTTGATAACAATGATAATATATATTTATATTATCTATCTATCTATCTATCTATCTATCTATCTATCTATCTAATATAAAGTGGATGGGTAGACCTGCACACTGAAAGTGTTTCTGCAGGATTCTAACAACGGGATGGGATGTTCTGTTAAACTAGTGAGACGGGATGTATGATAATTGTACAGTAAGGGTGTGCTAAGTGACCTACGTGCTATCCAGATTGCGGAAGGCAAAGAGCAGACCACAGTGCATTGGTGAAGTGGCACGGGTACAGCAGTTGAAATCAAAACTTTCATGCCAAAATATTTGTTTGCTTTGGTGTGTGAGAATTTCAGTAATTTCATGTTCTGGCCATCTGCAGTTATTGACCCATAGGATGTTCTGCATTGTGCTGTACCAAACCTCTATGTTAATTTTGAAAGGATAGATTGTGAGTGGGGAAAATTATTTGGATTCCATGGAAATATTTTCGGCCCAATCCAATGGATTTGATTCGGCTGGCTAGCGTCACTCCTGTATGAGTGAAAGGAGTGTCTGTTTCTCGTCTCTATGGAGTTTTGAAAGCAGTGGTGGGGTCCAGCAGTGGTCTGTATGCTCCGATAATAGTAATGTGATAATTGGGTTATATTACAATTGGGGAGCTATGGCCAGTGACTAATAAATTGTACCTTAAAAACCAGTCTTGGAGGTTGTCATTTTGGTATGTTTTTAAAGACATTCCGGTGTTTGCTTTAATGTGACATAGAGATTAATATCAATAACAATTATCTTGCCTTCTCCCAGGTAGGTCATTGACTGGTTAAGTTGACATGGTATGTGTAAAATAGGCATGCCTTAGTACAGCATATTTCTATATTATTTATTGAATTCTGACAATGACGAATTCATTCTAAATGTTGTTTCATAAAAATGACTAATGAGTTTATATTCAACTCCTCATTTTATGTATGATATTCATGGTATTCTCACAGGTTACACGGAAGGTTCTATGAGTTGGCTCCTAACCTTGTGCCGATGGATTATACAAATGACCCAGATGTGAAAGTGCCCATGCAGCTTATCATTAATATGCCGGAATTGATGGTGAGCTATATTCTAAATATTATAATGTATATTTGCTGCTTACATGGTATAGTAATTATTTTTTATATATATTAATATGATTTTATAGTTTGCCTCCATGCTGGAACATATTCTTGCTGTTTCCCAGTGTGAGTTTATACTTTAATATGTTCACACATAAGGAAAATATATGTAGCACACCGTTCACACGTTTGCTTTTGTGCAGTTGATGTGGTTTCTTTCAAACTGGTCAGGGAATATGTTCAAACCATGAATGCGTTCTATGTGAGGAATACTTTGGGTCCATAGTTCGGTCTCCATCCACAGTTGAGAGCATTTGTGGATCAGTAACTATCTATTATTCCGATTGGACACACCCCCAGAGCAGGATTTTGATGTCCAAGGATTCCAGTATTTGGTTGCAGTGGATCCTTTTATCTTGCTAGCTTGTAGGACAGTGAACTGACAGCATGGCAGAGCTTGACATGCTGTACATTTGGTAGAAAATCTTATCTACATTTAACAATCTATAATGGAAATTCAAAAAGGCCCAGTGTAATTTACTTTACATTTAATGACCTATTGGAAACAATTGTGGCTGCTGGTGAGGGAAGTGATTGTGGTTGATGACCAATATGTATAGACTTTATGTGTAGTAGATGCAGTTAATGAAAATATTTTTAGCAAAATATGTACAACCTTACTTATTTGGTAATTACACTTCTGTAACATTAAGCTTTGCTCACATTTTACTGATTTCAAAAGAAACAAAACTGGTTTTTTTTTTCTTGCCAAGAGAATATTTGCAGCTTTTGCAATTATCTGTTGTACGCACCAGAACAGCTAATGCTTACAGACAGAAATATAGCGCCATATGTCATTTAATACTTAATTTCTAAGCATGAGCAGTTCCCACAAACAGGTCTGAAATAAATATATAATTTTTTTTTTTTTTTATGAAAATACAATAAAAAATATAGGCATTGGATAAGGGTCATGTCATGATTTTATGTAATGTTAAAAGTTTTTCTTCTTCTTTTCAGCCATTCCCATTTTTTTATGGCAAGCTAACATTCCTTGTCAGTCATTATCTATTTGTTGCCAACCAGATTAAAATAAAAAAGAGAAAGGTTTAGGCAAGAAGCATTGATTGTGTCTTCATCATGTTGGAAATGTTTATGTTTGCAGCAAGCATTCCATTAAATATGTGTTCCTTTGCTATTTAATGGGGTTAGTTTGGATTAGAGAAGTACTGTAAGTAAGGGGTTAGATCTGGAATCAATTTCCATTTATAGTTGAGCAGCAACTATTGATGCTAGTCTCATAGCTCAATAAAAGATCTGAAGGTATAGACTTCATGTTTTTCTTTCAATATAACTAGTATAATCAGTCTCAAATGTTTTTGCAGAGACACGACTATTGACATTGTTTTATTTAATAACAGTCTTTTAAGTTTAAAGTTATCAGCAGCTTGCAATGTTCCAAATGATTTTATATTCTTTCTCTGAATCACGCTGACCACCGCAAAGTATATTTATAGGGCATGTTCATTATACCAAGTAACCATCTGTTTACCATTTCATATGGGAATCCCTTCATTATGAAGTTGTACACTGTAAGGATTTGACTCTTTTATGACAGTATTATTGAACACAACCATCATTTATACACCACTATACCACAAAGCTTTCACATTTAAAAATACCTTTGACTTTTTAGAAATGTATTTTAATAACAGAAGATGCTTTGCTTTATGAAAAAAACATTAAAAAAAAATCAATCAGTGTTCCAGATTCCAACTAAATGAGGCTTGCACCTTCTGACAACTGTACTATAAAGGCTTCTACTGATGTACTCATGCAACTTACTAAATACATTGGGCTGGATCCAGATTTAAGTAAGTGCTTGAAATGAGTTACTCCTGGGCTAAACCATGTTTGATTGCAGGGGGAGTCAAGTTAATTGTATTCTTTGCATGCAGGGATATATCTTTGAATTGCTTACTGCACACAGATACTGACCAGCTTTACTATCACACTGTTATTTAGACTCGGGATAGGAAACATCACCTCTCAGCTCTAATACAGTTTGCAACAAATGAAATATGACTCCTCCTGCAATCAACATGGTTTAGCCCAGGAGTAACTAATTTCAAGCACCTACTTAAGTCTGGATCCAGCCCATTATTTTATATTTCTAAATTCCTTTGGTTTTATTCCCCAAATGAAGATATAGTTAGATGTTTATTTTGGTGAAAAATAATGTAGGGGTTGTGTTTAACATTGTATCAAAAGTAATAGTTTAGCAGAACACAGGAACTATAGGCTTGCAGTGTTAGCATTAAAGACTTTTTAAGCAAAATTAAATTTTAAACTTTGCTAACTCCCCTTTAGATGTACCAGAGATTTATATATGTATATTAGATGTTTGTGTTGAGTTTGGGTTACAGTTGGCTTCAGGGCACCATGAGAATATTTTACTTAGCCTAAAAGTTTTTAGTGTTGCTTGAGTGTGGCCTTTTCATGTGCTCGAATTAAATGAATTTATCATCTTTTAACATATGACTCCTTGTGAAATGGCCACATCATAGAATATGAGAATTGGTGAAGTGATGGTTTAAAAGTATTACATGTGTGTAATTCCAGCAAGGGCTGTTTTTCCTATGTTTAATTTTTCTCCTCCTGAATTATATCATTCTTTTACTGTCATTTGCTTTTGCATGAAATTTATTTCACCCAAAACCACCATTGATACCATGACATTTTAAAATAAGTAAATTAAATATTACATTGTATAATTTTTCAAATGTTAATTATTTATCAATTTACCAAACACAATGAGAAAATAAAAGTGACAGCTAAATAAGATGGTTTGAAATTCAGTAAAATACCATGGTACTGAGATATATTTTTGTATTAATAATGACAATTTTGACAGTAAAATGATTTGAATCTATTAATTATGAAACAGTAACATGAATAAAAACATATGAAATATTCTTGTTTTTGGAAGAAGTTATGGGAAGCGTTGTTTATGGGGGGGGAGGGTTGCAGTTGCTGGTCCAACCGGCCCTATTTTGAAAATAATACAGTCGCCAGCTGTTTTATTGTTTTAAAACCTTTGCAAATATAAAATTGCTATTGGGAGCAGGAACCGATTTTACCTTTCCCAATAGCTACAGGTTGCTGCAGTTGCAGCATTTATAAGGTTAGAGTTAGGCTGCGGTGGGTATAAAGTTAGGATTAGGGCTTAAGGGGAAGACTAGGGTTAAGCTTCAGGGCATGGAGTGGGTTAGGGTTAGACTACGGCACATGTAGGGTTAGGGCTGAAGAAGGGCTGCAGGAAATGGAGGGTTAGGAAAGGGTTACGTGTAGGGTTAAAAAAAACTTACCTTTCATTGAATGACTCTTTGCGACTCCAGGAGTCACATCATTGCATCATCGCCGCTAACTCAAATGCAGACCGCCGGTATATTTGTTCATTCATTGACACTAAGCATCACGTAATATTGCAGAAACTGTAATTGTGATTTTCAGGAAATATTTCATTTCATTTAGCTGTTAATCGTAAGGTTGTTAGACATTTCTTTTGGGTGCATGAGCCTGGCAAAGATGCCATTCTAGTGGTCCCTAGTTTTGTTAATTACTCTGACTGTCATCAGCCATGGGATTGGGAAAATCTCAAGAAAGGTTTAACATGGGCCCCAGAGAGAGGCACACTAGAAACCAGCATTAGCTAGCACTACATTGGGGGGATTTAGTGCTATCAGTCAGGTGGGCTGCAGAACACAGTCAGAGATCCTGCCACATCAGTCTCAATTGCTCAGTCCTACAGAAATACCTTATAGTCTTGTAAACATACTAAAGACATTGTTGAAAATATTTATCCACTTTTAAACGTGGCACAAGCCATGTGACTATATTTTATTGAAAAGCTGATCTCATAATGTCACTGTAATATTTAATTGGAGTACTTCTTTAAAAGTCAGTTTTATAAAATAAATTACCTTTGCAGTAATAGAATTTGCTGATTTGCTTTCTGTTTATCTAAGTCATTGTGTTAGGTCATCTCTGCCAGGACTAACAACTATGTTTAATAAGGAGCAACAACAACAGAAGATGTAAATTTGGCAAATTCTTTTATTTTTTTGCATGAGTTGTGAACATCTTTTTTTGTATACTCCAATTTATAGTGAAACAAAATAACTCATCTTTGCTTTAATTATGGATTCACATTTAATTTAAAACCCACACCAATAGAGCACCTCTTCACTGCTACAGAAAGGAATGGGTGTGGGCCCTCCCCCTGAGAATGGCTCTATTTCAATTGTTTTTGCCTTGAAGAGGCAAAGCAATCAATCTCCGGATCACCAAGCACGAATGGTAAGTATAAAATCTAACTTCAACCCTTTCCCTAATCCTTATCCTTCCATGACCCTAACCCTCCATACCCTGCAGCCTAACCCAAAGATTCCCCTTTCCGTAGCCTAACCCTAAAACTTCCCTCCCAGCAGCCTAATCCTAAGACTCCTCTACCTGCAGCCTGACCCTAAGTCTCCCATTCCTGCAGCCTGACCCTAACCCTCCTCTTCCATAACCCTAACCCTCCCTTCCCCAGAGCCTAGCCCTAACTCTTCCCCTAACCCTAAAAGTCCCCGGAGAGGTTACTCGCCTCTACGGTGGGGCCTGCGGCGGGTTCGACAGGTGGCAGCGTGTGGCGAAAATGAATGGGTAAGTGTGCCAACCAGCATACTTGCTCGTTGTAAAAAATAATCACAAAAGGCTGCCTATTTGTAATAGAGACAACTGAAAATCAGTTTTTAAAAGATCTGTACAATGGGCAACAAATACATTGTTGTAAATTATAATTTTATTTTCTGCCTTCCGCCTAATGTTTTTATTAGCAAGGCACGTTAAGTAATATTATTTGTTGAGAATACCAATACAGTAAATACAATACAGTAAAATCTACAACAACTATTTACATCGATCTGTATTTTATTTACTAAGTACAGAAATTAATACAGAGAGTATTCTCTGACATACTCTGTAAATCGTCACTTGGCGAAATCCATCTTTTATTTTATGAAATTGTTATATTTCATCTTGATGTATTCTAGGTAGTTAGTGAAAGACTAGTGTACCAAAAAAAAAAAAAATGACAGTACCTAATAAGCCAATGGAGACAATCCGGTAAAGCTAATAATGGATTTCACCTCAAATTTACATTACAAAAGGATTTTGTCCCACTTTATATTAAGCATATGTGATACTCTGAGACACGGGAGTAAGGCTTGTGTTCCATAATTATGCATTATTGTTCATGTACAAGGGGGGACTTCAGCTGCTTAAACAGTTTGATAGACTGAAGCTATTCTGGCATCGGTGCCCCCAGCTGTGTTGCTTAGCAACATTTTAATTCAAGAAGAATCGAAGGAGATGCAGTCCCCGTGGAGAGGGAAACAGAAATAAGAGGGCCGTTGACAGATGATCTCAGTTGTTTCTTCTAATATACTGTGAAGATCACTGGCTCTTTTCATGAATGATAAATGGACTGTACACAGATCAATGGGTTCAGCAATAAACTCGATCTAGCCTCTATGTCTAAGGCAAGCTGAGAGGCCCTAAAATGTACTCATTTGGATGATTTGGTGTTTGTTTTTTCAACAGTTTCTCAAGAGAAAATCGATCTGAACATTTGGTCATAACTTGGTCTTTCCTATTAATAATCTCCAAAGTGCAGTGATTTTATGTGCTTATGGTGATGCTGCATAGAGCTTTAGAACAGCAGGCCTTGGAGAGACGTGTCTCTCCCGTTATTGAACTACAAGGAGCACACTGACATGACTGTCACTTTGAGTCAGTCTCTGAGACAGAGTGAGGATTTTCATGAACCCTACAGCTGCAGACATGGGGTTAGGATGAACCGATTCAAGAATTCATCTCACTTATGTTCAGATAGTGATTATCCACTAGGGAGCCTGGTATAAAGCCTGGAGCTGTCACAGATGATGGTGGAGTAACAAGGATAAATGGGAAGGAATAGTTTTATGGCCACTGTATGCTAAGGTTTTCATGCTTTGTACATACAGCACTGATGTATTGAATGTGTAACCCTATAGATCCTAAGAGTGTGCAAAATTTTATGTCATCGGGGCTGATCCAGAACTACGCTTCTCCGCGATTTTACGCGTGGCTGAGACGTAAATTCGCAGATTAGAACGCACTGCGCACCATAGAAAATACGCACATTCACGTAGCGTAATTTTGAATGTATGGGTGATTCACGTATGTCTCACGTAAATACTTACATGTGGGCATGCCAAATTTACGTTAGTTAACAATACGTGCATTTTACGTGAAGTAGGCGGGGGTGGTATTTAAAGTGTACAGTATGGGCGTGCTAAGCTGCGTACGTTCACGTAGTCTGTACGTCCGTTAGCGGACGTATGATGTTACGTGTGAAAAAGTTAAGGTAGTGTTTGGGTAGCGTATTTTGACAAAATACGTCCGTGCAAGGGGTGTGCCGAGGGGAGTGTAGCGAACTTACGTGTACGAAAATACGCTCCGCGAATAAACGTACGGCACGCGTAGTTCTGGATCTACCCCATCAACTGTAGGGCTAATTTACGCGGAATACTCACACACTAGTACTTTATACATGTTAACTAGCAGCACGCAGTAAAAAGATTTATTATAATGGCACATGGCGTGGACATTTTTTGGGTTGCTGGGATCTGTAGTACATTGATGCTTTTTCTATCCACTTATTGATTCATATACATAAATACTTACACTGTAGATTGCTCATCCTATTTTATCAAATGTGTCAATATTTTACCATTGCCAGTGATTTACAGCTGCGTGTGATCTCCTGTCATAAAGAAAATGCTAATTACAGTGATCATTTTATGACACCAGTGAGTGGGAGCTGTACAAGGCCATCATTCACCTCTACAAACTACTTTATATAGTTCAGTTTTTAGCACTGTCAATCTCTGCTTTTAAGTAAAGTACTTTAGGAGAAAATTACTCCGCATTCAAGTGCCAATAAACCGTAAAAGAAAGGGCATTAATATTGATGGAGGGTTTTTTTTTTTTATTATTTTTTGCTGCGATTTGGAAGTGCAATAAAAATAATTGCAGTCTGAGCTATAAATATGAATTTAAATAATAAGTGTGTTTGGGAAAGATGGTGTCATAGTAGCCTGTAAAATATATATGAAAGAAAATGATTTTGTTATAAAAGAAAATCATGTGATACTGGGAAATTATAAAGATTAATAAGGAATGCTTTTAATTAAATGTGTGAAAAATTTGTAAAACAAAGTATATTTTGTATATTCTGAATATATTATTTTCAGTTATATCTTTCTCCCTGTTTATCTACTCTATCTATCTATCTATCTATCTATCTATCTATCTATCTATCTATCTATCTATCTATCTATCTATCTATCTTCTATCTATCTATCTATCTATCTATCTATCTATCTATCTATCTATCTATCTATCTCATATCTATC
>WWET01000613.1:492513-512911 GCA_011038615.1 Limnodynastes dumerilii
ACATCCTCTAGTATGTAATAGGAAAGTGAGAGCTAGAATCTGATTGGTTGCTATGGGCAACATCTCCATTTTTCCAAACCCGCAGCTTAGTAAATCTGGCCCCAGGTGTGTAAGAATGGAAGGGTAGGGGATCCTTATAAAAATCTCTTTATAAAACTATAAGTCACCTGCCACTGATTGCCATATCATAAACTCTGCCTGGAACAGATCAGTGCATGGAAGTCTTGCAGAATCGTAAAACTTCATTATAAGGAGTGACTTGTAAAATTAAATGAGAAGTAAACTCTCCTTTTGACAATTATGTGGATTCAGACTTATGAAAAGGGAATGGTTTCTGCGCTAGCAGCGCAAGTGGCGCATTCCCTGAATGGATCAGGAACCATAGTTCAGTTCTTGGACCATATTGGATGGCGGGCGGAAAGGACAGGCAGCTAGTGTTTGTGCTGTGTAGGGGGTGGGACCGTGGGATGGTAGTAGTACAGTGATGGCGTGCTAAGAGCCTTCCATACTACTGTACTATCCATACTTCCACAACATCCCAATTTTAAGTCTTGATTACGCAGAAGTTTTTATGGTAAGGTCCACGGATCATATATCAGTATGAGCGAAGCTAGTGGCTTCCCTTCACACACACAGATGGTGGATCCAGTGAGGGCACAGCAACATGAAAGTCTGAATTAGCTCAGCACATGTAACCGTAACATGCAACCCCATCATTATAATTTCAGTCATTAGAAGTCATTCCAGTACTGTAGATTTAAATTATTAGTGGTAATGGGCCGGATCCAGAACTACGTCCATCTTCCATAGACGGACGTAGTTCAATAAACAGTAGCTACTGCGCATGCTTATCTTATCCATATTACAACTTTAATATATATTTATTGAGGAAATTAAAACAATGCTTAACTATGTAGGTTATGTAGGCTTTGTCCAGCAGCTGGGCTGGTGAGGTTTTATTGGGTACCTGCAAATCATTTCTTAATGATACTAGATACTCGCTCATACTACCTTACATATACCACTGATCTTAAATCAAAAATGATACTTTTGTTAGTCATGATCTAAATAAGTGGTTTGCTTTTTTTGTGTTACCAGTAACACATTACGGAATCAGGTCAAGAACCACTTTGCATATCAAGTAGACACATAGGGCCTAAACTTAACTATGTATGCGAGCGATTTTACGGCAGCTGCTGACATAAAATCGCCCATTAGTATTTACTGCGCATGTGCGTGGCAGATGTTATGCCACGTAACTCTTAACATATGTACCAGCCTAGTATCAACAGCGTTGAAGGGGCGAGACATCCATACGACACCCGTGATTACACTTCGGAGGCGGGGTGAGGCATTTATATCGTACAGTATGGGCGCGCTTAGGCACCTACGTATGTAAAGCCTTTAGGTACGTCAGTAGTTATGCTTTGTAAAGTTACGGTAGGGTTTGGAAAGCGTAAAATGGTGAAAATACGTACTAGCGAGGGGAGTGCCTAGGGGAATACATTGAAAATACGCTAGCGTAAATACGCTATGCGATGAAACCTAACAAGCACTTATGTCTGGATCTACCCCATACTCACTATCCATATGTAATTTTAATGACATTTGATTGATTTGATTTGATTGATGCCCTCTCCCATTTGGTAATGTACCGGATTAAAATACAATACTGCTGCTATCTACTTTAACATAGTTCAGTTGACTTGAGTCAGACAGTGGCCCAAGCACCACCAATAGTACTAGTAGATTGACAAACTGATATACTTCCCTCCAGGCCTATAACAGAACCTTTCACTTTTCTTGCTATTTTATTGCTTTAGCCTTCAAAGAATGGAAGAAAACCATTTTCTCATCCTATGCTTTCTACATTGTGCAAATTAACTCTCATTAGCTATAAGTCAGAAATAAATTGGTTCAAAATTAATGTGCAAAATAAGTGCTTATAATGATGTATTTTTACAATAAATCATTATTAAAGACACATATTAAGAAATACAGTTGTTAAGTATTAAATAGACAAAAAGTAGGAAACATTAGATAATGTTAGAGGAAAATAACACTCTTTCAAGGTTATTTTGCCGAACATAACGTTTCCCGGTATTGGATTACCGGTCTTATTCCTGAAGGAATGTTTCCAGGCACTTGCAATAATTGTGGTTGATTTTATTGCAAAATTACCTCTGGATGAGGAACATACTCAAGAGAAAACGTGCATGGGTACAAATAAGCTGTGTTTGCCAGTGCCACTTTATCCAGGCCAATACAGTCGTACTTCTCAATCTGTCTGTGCAGTCAAGCAGAAAATTCATTAGCAACCCTTCTGGCAGGATAGAAAAATAGGCATATTAAGGAAATTTAGTTTGAATTGTTTTCTAGAACTAGTTGGATAACAGGTCAGTAATCAAATTGCACCTTCTGGCATTAGTATTGAAGATGTTATTAAGAATGGCAGACAGCTGTAGATTTTACTTGGAGAGGTCGGTAAAAATGCAACAAAGCTACAAGCTCGTAATGACTGGTGCTTTAAAGATACATGTGTTTATGGAGAACGTATCGGCTCGTTCACATTGTATGTGGATAATTTTTGTTCATTTACAAATATGGCATTCAAAGCTTGCTCCCATTACTGTTTTTATAAAACAGCAAAAGCCTCCTTGTGTAACTGTTGTTCATAAATGATTAATTCTGTTTATTGTGCCAGAGTTTCATTCAAAGTCTTGGATGTTTTGAAAATGGTTAACGGTGTAGGCAGTAAATGATTATTCATTAAAAACAGAGCCTGGCTGCTTATCATAAACACAATGCATAATCCACATTATCTACAGGCGAATGCCAAGTTTCAGGTAATAGATTACGAGAAAGAATTTTATAGTACAAATTAAAAAATACAAAAGGAAGAAAATTAAACTAAGAGCTGCAAATGGACCACAAAGTGGTTTACTGATCCTGCTGATTGCAGTAATATTCCATTCCTAGTTAATCCAGTGCAGTTGTAGTGGTTTGACCTAAAATCATACCGGTTGCAGTTCCCGGTTAGAACTTCTGATTTCCGAAATAGGGACATCCAAAAGTTCCTTTTCGGATGTCCCTATTTCGAATACTAACCAGTTTATAATTTTTTTTCAGAATGGGTGAGGGTATGCCGATCGGCATACTCACCCATTCTCATTCGAAAATACTGCGCTGCTATCACTCCGCCGCCATTACTGCCGAACCGCAAGGAAAGTCGAGTAACCTCTCTAGGGTGCGGGGGAGGGAAAGTTAGGGTCAGGCTGCAGGAGAGTAGGGAAAGTTAGGGTCAGGCTGCAGGAGAGGGAGGGTTAGGGTCAGGCTGCGGGAGATGGTGGGTTAGGGTTAGGGTAATGAGAGGGGAGGGTTAGGGTTAGAATTAGAGAAAAGGAGTGGGGGACATTTTTTACTTACTTTTCGGAGCACCGAAAGCTTGGTGCTCCGTAGATTGATTGCTATGCCTACTCGAGGCATATGCAATCGAAATCCCAGCCAGTACGAAACTGGCAGGGAGAAAATGGCCCTATCGAAATAGGGCCGTTCTAAGTGGGGATCCACACCCAAATCATACCTACCTTCTCTTCCTGAATGTCTGGCAGATTGCTACATGCCACCCTCCTGTGTTCTAAACTAAGTGCAGAGTGGATCAGGGCATTATTATGCTGTTATGTCCCATGCATTAACTACTGGGTCCTGACTTTTGGTATCTCCCTTAAACGACAGCCTAAAGTCAACATGTTTATCTTATATTAGATGGGGATGTAGTCGCTGTGTGCAATGCAGTTTTTGACATTGATACTGCAGACGGCTTAATCACATCTGTATCAATGCCAAAAGCTTTTAAATAAAGAATATTTCTAAATATGAATGGGTCCATGTTGAATGTTAGTAATTGGACAAGGTACTCATTCCTGATTAGGGTTAGGCTACAGAGAATGCAGGGTTAAGGTTAGGTTGTGGGACAGGGATGGCTAGAATTGGGCTATGGAAAGGGAAGGGTTAAGGTTAGGCTGCAGGACAGGGTTGGTTAGGGTTAGGCTGTGGAGAGGGGATGGTTAAAGTTAGGCTGCAGGACAGGGATGGTTAGGGTTAGGCTGTGGAGAGGGGAGGGTTATGTAAAGCTGCATGACAGGGATGGTTAGGGTTAGGCTGTGGAGAGGGGAGGGTTAAGGTTAGGCTGTGGGACAGGGACGGTTAGGGGAATGTTAAAGTTACGTTGTGGGAAGGGGATAGATAGGATGAAGTAAACTTCTCTTTTGTCGTTGAAGTCTTCATAGAGACAGGAGTCACGGGAGTGATGCTGTTTCGCAGGAAAAAAAAATATGGCAGATAGTGTGCTTCATTGCCACAAAGTAATTGCATCTAAGCTTTTCTCTCTAACTTTATCTCTTGGCCTCTGTCAATGGATTGATTCTCCTACTCATAAGGATTGCAACTGCATTGATCTTGTGTTCTCAAAACTATGCTCAGTCACTGATCTTGATCGTTATCCTCACCCTCTCTCTGACCATCTCTGACCATCACTAATTCTAACTCTAAGCTCTATAATTCTGCACCTTCTCACACTCGTAGAAATCCTAATGCCTTAATTTTGACCAACTTTCTCAAGCTGTGCAAAAACTTCTATCTCCAGTATCTACTTTCCACTCTCCTGATTTAGCAGTATCTCGCCTAAACCAAACCCTAGCAACTGTCCTTGACCAAGTCACCCCAGCTAGACCTAAAGTACCACGACGACTTTTATTTAAGCCATGGCACACTAATGACACACAAAATCTTATAAAACTCCCGCAAAGCAGAAAGTTGCTGGTCCAAATCTCATTCTCCTGATTACTTTTTAATTTATATGCCAGACAATCCTATTTTCAATCTCTCATTTCTACTCAGGCTTCTAACCCCAAACACCTCTTTTGTACATTTAACTCCCTACTGAATCCTCTGAATCCAATCCTCCTGTGCACAAGGCACCAACCTCCATCAATGCTCAAGATCTTGCAATGTAACTTAATGACAAGGTAAGATAGGAATTACCCTCCTACTCCTCATCCAACATACTATCCATTACCCTTCCTCCATTCTCTGGCACTAAGTCATCATTCCATCTCACAAATGAAGTATCTGCTCTTTTCTTCTTTTCCTACTCTACTACCTGCATTCTTGATCCTGTACCCTCACAAGTCAGTCGATGTCTGTCTTCTGTGCTTATTACAGCCTTAACTACAATCTGTAATCTTTCTCTTAAGACCGATATCTTCCACTCTTTATTCAAGCATGCACTGATTACTCCAATTTTGAAAAACAGAAAAACAGACCCAAATTGTCCCTCAAATTATCCATTTCCCAGCTGCCATGCCCCTCAAAGCTGCTTAAAAGACTTGCCTACACTCACCTCACTCACTTCCTTTCCTTACACAATATTCTAGAGCCACTTCAGTCAGGCTTTCATTAATATTATTTTTTATTATTATTATTATTATTATTATTATTATTATTATTATTATTATTATTATTATTATTATTATTTTGTTCTCAACATTCCACCAAAACAGCAATGACCAAGGTGGTCAGTGATTTAATCACTGCTAAATCTAAGAGTCATTTCTTGTCCTGGATTTTTTTTGCTGCCTTTTGACACTTTTGACCACTCTCTTCTCATACAAATGTTACAATCCCTAGATATTCAAGACACAGCTCTTTCCTGGCTCACATTTTAACTCTCTAATTGCTCTTTCAGTGTTCACTTTTCTGGATCTACCTCTCCTACCCTTCCACTATCTGTTGGAGTACCACAAGGCTCAATCTTGGGTCATTACTCTTTTCTATCTACACCTCTTCACTTGGACAACAAATAAAGTCATTTGATTTTCAATATCATCTCTGTGCAGATGATACTCAAATCTACCTACCCATCCCTGATCTATCACCAACAGTGCTGCCCCACGTAAATATATATCTTTCTGCCATTCCATCCTGGATGTCCTCTTGCCATCTTAAACTCAATCTTTCAAAAACAGAGCTATTAATATTTCCTCCTGCCAACAAAAGCTATCCATCTTTCTATTTCTGTTAATAACACTGAAATATTTTCAACACTGAAATATTCCAGAATAGGAAAATATCTCTCACAAGACACTTCTAAAACTCTCATTCATGTACTAATCATCTCCCGCCTTGATTACTGCAATGTTCTCCTTGAACTCCCACAATACACAGTTACCACTCGTCTATAATACATGCAGGGCCGCCTTTAGGGGGGGCAGCTGGAACTATTGTCCCGAGCCAGGAGCTGACACGGGCCTGTCATCAATTACATCACATAGGGGGCAGGGCTCCGCATTTTTGTCCCAGACCCCACATTTTCTGATAGTGGCCCTGATTGCATGCAGCAGCAAGAATGATTTTCCTTGCAAAACATTCAAATAGAGCTAGTCCACTCTGTCAATTTCTACACTGGTTGCCTGTTTACTATACAATAAAATACAAAATCCTCCTACTAACCTATTAAGCCATAGACAACACTGCACCTGTATAAATATCCTCTTTGGCTCAAGATATATCCCAGCTCACTCTCTCAGATCATCACATGATCTACAATTCTCTTCTGCACTTCATAAATGCTCTGATTCCCGTTTACAGGACTTCTTCCAGGCTGCTCCCACTCTCTGGAATAACCTTCCTCACCTATTAAGACCATCCTCTATTCTTCAAACTTTCAAGCGCTCTGTTAATACTCACCTCTTCAGACAAGCTTATTAAATTCTTCAACCTTCTTAAACTTTATTTACCATATTATAAACCACTTTGCTTTCCACCTTGCCTTTCTATTAAATTATTAACACAAACCCACACACTCTCTCTTTCTATTTTAAAATCCCATCATCTTTGTTACTAACACTGGTGTGTGGCTGGATCATACAGAGCACTGAGCACTTTTACTATACAACGTGGCGGGTCCATTGTGTAATAGATATCACTTGCCCTTATGTATCAAACCCATTGTCCTATAGAGTGTAAGCCCTGTTACCTACCCAGTCTGTTTGTTACTACCCAGTCTTGTGTAGACTAATTGTTAAAATTGTAAAGCCCTTCGTAATCTGCTGGTGCTTTATTAAAAAATGTTAATAAAAAAATAAGTAATCTGTCAAAAGACAGATCATCGAAGTGATGAACTACACCCTATTTGATGACAGACTCAATTCAGTTTGACTAGCCAGCTGTAGTTAACTGTTTTTGATTTATGAACACTTAATATTGTCAGTTTGATACATTTAGTTACCTATTCATTTATCTCCTTAAATGTTATAAGTTTAGTCAATACAAGTAATACCTCTATACTGGATGGATAGCGTAATCTGATTGCGGCATTATTATGCTTTTCAGAACATAAGAGAAGGTGCTATTGAATTTTATATTATAAAGTCTATTCTATTTCATTTTTTAATGGTGCTCCAATAAATAATGGCAGGGGTAACACTGTTCTATATAATGAATGCATTTGCCACAAATGTGCAATATAATAGATGAAATAAAAGAAGTCTGATTAGTCAGAAACTACTTAACCTAAGTTCCACCTAAGTATCCTCTGTTCTCTGTTAGAAAACTGGAGTCATATGAAAACTCAGACAGGCATGCAGGAAACATAAAAACCTTGCACGGTCTCAGACATGAATACTGAAATGGAGCAAAGAAGCAAGTGATGGAAAGACAAAGCAATGACAGTAGCCAATAACATAGGTGGCACAATTTCAATTAAGTGATATCTTGGGTGAAAGCAGAGGTTTGACAGATTTGTTTTCCCATTTTCTCTTTATCTCATGCTTAGTTGGTTTAATATTAAAATCTATATAGCAAATAATCTGCAGCTAGACTCTTCTTCAGCAAAATCCTAAGGGCTCGACAAATCCGGAGTGAGGATGGAGGAGCAATCATAGCCTATTTACCAAACAAATACAAGTACAAATACTAGCCGGTCTGATTTAGGTTGAGGCTTTAAAGACCTGACATGGGCCTGAGGGATGGAGCAAACTTTTGCTCTCCATCCATAACCCCAGGAACCCTTACTCCAACTTTTACCAAAACCCAATTTGCTTTGCAAGAACAAACAATACAATATCCCTGAGGTTTTAAAATGTAAAAAACAACTGGGACATATGTAGCATCCCTGTACTACCAACCTAGGGTTTCTATTGCAATAAATATATAGTGTGATGCTGGCAGCCACTTCTTGATGGTAACGCTGTGTGTTTATTGTTCTGTTTATATAAGTATACTACACAATCTACCATGCCCACAACCTGCCCCTGTTATCCTCCTTCCCAGCACTACACAACAGGTGCACCACTCATTTGGTTCACCTGTGTATGTCCATCTAAACTCTTCTTGTGAATAAGACAGTCTGGTGTATTGGGACTCTATGGCTTCTCAAGGTACTTTCTTATTGAAGTAGGATATACACTCAAAGCTCACATGTCAAGTTGCTGTAGATCTCAATATATTAGAAACTGTAATAGAATATTGTCTGTATCAGAGACAATAATCTGTAATTAAGCACAGTGCCTATGTAATTGAGTTGTTCATAGGTCACAAATATAACTTGATTGCACATAATGCTCTTCGGAATGTATGACTAACACATTGGATCAGATAAGATTATTTTAAACATTTGTGTAGGTGTTAATGCTCTCACTGTAAGTGATTAAATTGTAGAAATAATTATGACTGTATATTACTGAGGTAACAACATCAATTTGGCAGACAGTGTCATGCAGGAGATTTAATGATTCCAAGCATATGAAATGCATTTTAGAGGGTCAGAAAAGTAACAAGTAGCTGTAATTACTCTATCACTCATATTATGACTTATCGTAGCATAATTAATAACGAGCTTAATTATTTTAAACAAGGCGGACCATATTCACACTTAAGTAACTGCAGAATATCTGTGTGTATTTTTACGATTAGTTAAACTGTGTATTCCCAAAACCCAAATATAGGCATGGAAATCATGGCCAACTAATTCACATACTCAGACTTAGGACTGATGCATGAAGTGAGTCCCGCATGTACTAATGTACTGTATTTGCGTTTTAAAAGAGTTCTAATTCACAGATTCACTGATTCAAAAGTAGGAGTGCCTTGCGAAAACTAACATACACACGGGAAAAGTTAAGGTAGCACTTGACTCGTAACTTAAAGCATCATCACTTACTTAGTTGAGGCCACACTTGCTGCTGGATTTTAATCAATAGATGTGTTTTTTTATATTAAATTAATAAAGGCTCATCTTTAAAACTCTATGCTGATTTTATATTTTGTGCACGGTTTTAAGTTTGTAAAGGTAGCTTTTAATTTTTTTACTTTTTTTTTCTTTAAATTTTGTGACCAAATACCATTAGATTTACTTATTTAACTGTATTGCTTGTTTGTGTAGTTTATCTTATTTAAATTTTAATGATTCAAATTTTTATGAAAAATTTATTTTTTGTTAAGTATGTCATGATGTTTTATATTTAAAGTTGTATTTTTAATGCTATTTTTGTTTACATATGTTAATGATAATACTTGCTGTTTTTAAAACAACCAAAAAATTTTACTTTTCATAATCAGTGTGTTTAGTTAAGTGTCATTGAATCATAACCAATTTTAAACAACTAAACGCAAACCCGATTCACAGCTAATAAAGTCCGCACGAACCTAAATATACGCAGCGAAGACCTACGTCCTTATGTGGCATTCCCAACACAGGGATACACTTCAGTTTGCTTATTTCTTTATTTTTCTTGCTTGCGGCTTTTGATTGGTCCATTTAGTCACACGCATGTAGGAAGAACCAAGCCGCTTGCTTAGCACATTGTTGGGGTTTTGCTGTTTGCTGTTTTCAGTATGTGACAGGGAGGCTGTTAGTTTGTGAAGGGTTCCATGATGCCCGATCTATATTCTAAAATTGGTTTACCAACTGGTGTGGGAGCCTCAGGCCTAGCACCCATATTGATCTAGCTATATATCAAAGAATTGCGATGTCCGGCATTAAATGTAATCCTGTACTATGTTAACAGCTTCTGCTAAAAGAAAACACTATGACATGCTGCTTATTATGCAGTATCAGGATTAGCTCAAACTATGCAATATCTTAGATAAATCTAAGATATATCGGATATCTTAAAATAGGAAACTGGTCAGCAGAGATCAGGTGCCTCAGCAGTGGTCTAATGTTGGGAAAATGGTGCAGAAATATAGGGCCAGATCCTGAGTTATTTACGAATGCGTATTTACGCTAGCCGCTTGTGTAACTTCAACGTTTTGTATGTACTGCGCATGCGCACGGCAGATGTTAGGCGTCGTAACTCTGATCGTACGTACCATCCTTGTAAATACGTACAAAGGGGCAGGTCATCCTTTACGACGGCCGAAAATACACTTTGTAGGCGGAGGGAGGCATTTAAATAATACAGTATGGGCTGGGTTAGGCCGTTATATGCGACAATCTATTACGTACGAACGTACTTACACAAAGTTAAGGTAGGGTTTAATACTAAAATCAAGTAAATTATGTGCGACCGATGGGAGTGTCTGGGGGAGTACATAGTATTTACGATCGTGTAAATATGCTATTGTTGTTAATAGATGTATGGAAAACCATTATTTATTATTAAAGGAGTAGATCCAGAATTACATTTGCCGTACGAACACACAAACGTATGGGCAACACGTATTTACGCAGCTAAGCATGCCCATACTGTACACTTTAAATACAAACCCCCGCCTACTTCACGTATTTCAGACGTATTTTGGTCACACGTAAAATTGGCACGCCAACACGTAAGTATGTACGTGACACATACGTGAATGGCCCTTACGTTCACAATTACGCTATGTTACGGAGCGTATTTTCTATGGTGCACATGCACAGTACTTACCAAAGGGAGAATTTACGTGTCCGCCACGCGTAAATTCGAAGCGTAGTTCTGGATCAGGCCCAATGTTAGTAGTTCTCTCCAGCTACATTTTACCCATACTTACATACCAGTTTTCTATTTATTTCCTTCTGGATATCTTGATGGGGGTTGACATTCCCCAGGGGCCCATACTGAGCAATACTATAGATAACAGTGTACTCAAGCTCTGTCCCCATTGTTTTACAATGCTAAGAATAATAGCACTGAACAGTGAAGGTGGGGCTTGATCATAATATGCAGAGTGTGGGTCCCCAGTTCCGAACAGGCTGGGATATCAATTGCTTATGCCTCGATGAGGCATAGCAATCGATCCCCAGAGCACCAAACACAGTGCTCCAAACGGTGAGCAATCACATACTCACCCATTCATTAAAAAAAATTATGCAATGTATCACATTCGAAATGGGGACAGCCGAAAAGCAACTTTCGTCTTTCCAAAAAGCAACTTTCGGCTGTCCCTATTTCGCAATGTAAAACATTGCAGGGGGGACTCGCAACGCAATATGCAGTGGGTTAATTGCATGGTATTGTTTCCTGGACATTCCAAAGAATTGCAGGAATAATTTGACCCCTTAAATATGCAAACACTAGAACTTGCTGAGGCATTTTCTTTCCTTTGTTTCTGTGGCTAGCAGATTACACCTGCTTTTCAGGCACCTGTTTGCATTTACCTATAAATTGATTGAGTAACTTCCATGATATATTTCTTGAACTTCACAAAATTGTGGGCAGTTGTTGGTGGTCTTGTCTTGAAGACTGTTCAGCAATAAAAACAATGCAGCTCATTCAAAACACAGCACACGGAGATATATAGCTGAACACTAATGATGTGTATTTCATTAAATAAACAAAGGGGTTTTTGGGTGGCCAATGCTTTTATTATTTAAATGAGCCCATGCACTACTCTATTATGCAGACAAAATGCATTTCATCTTAATTCAAGAAGGTCACAGGCATGATTAAGTTTTCCGTGAACACTCCATATAGTTGTCACTATCATCTATGTTTCCATCTGGATTTTATTTCAAATGATAAAGATGCTTCCTGCTGCGCTCGGAAAAAAACCCCACTTGTGATAATTCAAGTGAAGCACCATTATTCACCTGCCTCAAACATTTCCTGCTTTCATTTCAGTCCGCAAAGCAGACAAAAGAAATGAAACACTTTGGTATCAGTCGTGATGAGCATTTTTAAAGTCAATTTACCTGGCACTTTGCTAAGCACACCGGTGTTTAACAAGCAGTATTGAGCTTCTGAGAACAGGCTACAGTCTGGTTCCCAATAGGTGTCAGTGAAGTGATTAGATATATTGAGTTTTCTTGTCATTCACACGAATGAGATCCTCTGCTCCAAATGTAATCTCTTTTTGTCACAATTTTCAATAAGGCATGCCATCACATCTAACAGCATCTCCATAATGAAAATGCATTTACTATCAGATATCGTTTTGGTATTATATTATGCACTAGCCATTAAATCTCTGTTCATGTAGCAGACGCTAAGGAAAGAAATCCAATGCAATAGCTCGGTCCTGTTTGCTGTAAGTACAATATAAAGATGCAGTGTTATTGTCTTTTCTTTAGTGGAAATCTTATTCAGATATATCCACAGTGGTGTTTCTACACATCAAATAAAAGATTGTATCTGTAAGGTTTTGAGGCTATAGAATTTCTTTATCTCAAATGTTTTGTGTACCCCTGGTACTTGGTATAGGGGGGAGCTGTGCATTGAGAAAAAAATAAACATTTTTCTTTTATCATTCTTTTCATACTCTCTTGTATTAAAAGGAATTGATTACAGACAATTTTTATATCTTAATCTTTTTCCCTATGTAGTAGAACAGCAGTAATAAATAACTGAAAAGCCATGTGTTTAGTAGGTGCCCCCTCCCTGTGCCTATACTAAACCTCTGTAGTTTTACAGATGCCCCCTGTTGGTAGACTGAGCAGATGATTGGATGACGCTACCACATTTAGAATACATTGTGTTGTTTGTAGTCATACTGGAACATCTATATTGCGTTCCACATGTATTGTATCGCTGGATGGTTGTGCACTTTAGTATGACATGCTTTGCCTTTAGAACACTTTCACTCTTTAATACCCTAACCAAATAGCAATAAATGTTTGTTTTTTACAGAATTTGCAATAAATATCATATTAAGGAGCGCCTTTGGGAATTAACTCATATTAATTTATTTTATAACTTACAACAAGCTATGAATTATATTTAAAAAAAATAATATTGTGTTTTTGTTATATACTTTTTTGGTCAGTATAAACAAAATATATGACATGTGACATGAGTTGCGATGGGATGTGGTTGCTGGTCCGAGCAACTGTATTTCGAACACGATACAGCTGTCAGCTGAAAGGCGGCTGCATTATTATCCAAGCATCTCTGTAAATAGAAAACTACTATTGGAACGGTTATATATTTCTCCGTTTCCAATTAGGAGAGGCTGGCGGTTAGGCTTAGGCTGCAGTGACTGCGGCAGGTATAAGGTTAGGTTGCGGGGCATAGAGGATAAGGATTAGGCTGCAGGGCATTGATAGATAGGGTTAGGCTGTGGGTAAGGGGATACTTAATTTACAATTCGTTGTTCACATTTTTCCAAAATTGCGGGCCGCTGTCAGGAAGTATTCTTTATGGGAATTACATTCCCATTGCCGTCTGCATCCTAAATGGGCTTCTTCGGAAAGAAGCCTTTCTAAGTGGCAAAGCACATTTGATCAGCAGGTAATTTAACAAAGTTACAAAAAACAGGAATCCTCAAGCACTCTGGTTTAAATAACTTCCAATTTCATATAAGCAACCTGATGTGAATTAAATTGTTAGTTTGTAAAATATATTTTAATGTCCCTTATGTGGTATAATCTGGGTTCCTGTTGTGAGTTAATAGAAAATATATATATGCATAACGTTGTGCCATGTATAAATTGTGATATGTTATAAAGTAAAACTAAAAAAATCTGTACGGCAGCAGCATGTAATGATATCATTGTACTATATCAGGGTTCTCCAGTCCTCATTTCCCCTGCAGCATGCCACTTTGCTTAAGGATCCTAGATGTTTACCTTGCAGCTGGGATGCCTTAACTGAGGATTAGACTGTGTGTATTCAGCAGCCAATTGGGATGCAGCTCTCCCCTTAAGTAGCTGTTAGTTCATAGCCTCCTTACCGTTCATAGCTTCTAGTTTTCTGGTGTTACCTGTCCGTGCTCCTGTTTGGTATCAGTTATGATCAAGTGATTCCATCTTGTTAATTATTCCCTTAGTTCCTGTACATCTGTGAGTGGCCCTGTTTGTTTGGTCTGTTTGTTTATCTGTGCTCTTCTGTGCTCTGGTGTATTTGTTGCTTTCATCTGCACTACTCTGATTTCTACCACCTGTCAGTTTATCCAGTCTGCCCGTTTGTACTTTTTGTCCCTCTGCATATTGTGGTGGGAGTCCCCAGCGAGAATGATGCCTTTTAAAAATAGAGACAGACGTAAGTTCTTTTTCAGCTGTCTCTATTTTGAATAGACAGACATTTTGTGTGTTTATTTTTTTTAATGGGCATACTCACCCATTCATTTTTGGAAGCGCCGGCCCCGAACCCATCACACCCAATGCACCATAAACACCCCAGGAAAGGTGAGTAACCTCTCCGCGGAAGGTTAGGGGGAGGGTCAGGGTTAGGCTCTGTGGAAGGTAGGGTTAGGGCCATGGAAGGGGAGGGTTAGAGTTGTGATCAGGCTGCTGGGAAGGATGGATTAGGGTCAGTCTGCTGGGATGGGACACTTAGGGTCAAGCTGCTGGGATGGGACACTTGGGGTTAGGCTGCGGGAAGGGGAGTCTTAGGGTTAGGCTGTGGAGAAGGGAGGGTTAGGGTCAGGCTGCGGGGAAGGGATGGTTAAGGTAATAAAGAAGAGGGTTAGGATAAGGATTAGGGAAAGGGTTGGGGTTACTTTTAATACTTAACATTTGGTTTTGATTTCCCAGCCCATTCAGAACTGGTTGGTCTCAACAGGGACCCACACCCATGTATTGTAGTGTTGTGTAGTTTTGGTGCTTTCCTCCTGCACCATTCTGTTTGTGACAGTCCATCTGTGCTCATAATGTTGTGCTCACTCTGCATTCTTACCTGCACGCCAACCTGTCTGGTCATTACTGTGCAGTTCTACTTCAGCTGTACTCACCTTGCATACTCTCTATCCTGTAGTCAGTCTGGTATCTGTTCTGGGTTCCCAGGGACATGATAGGGTTTCAGCATAGTATTGGAAGCTAGAGGGTTTGTTGTATGATCTGTTCATATGTTAGTAGGGTTAAGATGCACAACAAGGCTTGACTTGAGAGGATAAGGCTGACTTGATTGGACTGGACTGGACAAGGTAAGCTTGACTGGAATGGACAAGACAGGCTTGGCTGGACTGGACGAAACAAGCATTACACAAAGGAACCAGGCACCTTGAATAACCAACTTGTTCTGGCAAGGAGGATACAGTGCTCTGGGTTTAAATAGAGTGCCTTGGTCCCTGATTGGAAGATGGAATCGTGTGGTTTGAAGAGCTTGCATCCGGTTGGCTGAAACTGATCATGTGGACAAATCCAAGCTGGCAGTGGCCATGCACCAGAGGATAGCGATGCTTGGGCGCCAGAGATCCATGCGGCAAACACGGGACAAGATGCTGCCACTATTGAGAGCGGCACCTCCTCTGGGACAGACAGTGGGCACATCTGGACAGGGCTGCCAACAGGTGATTCCTGGTGTGGTAATTCCCGCATCTTGTGACACTCTGTTTGTATATCTACATAGTGCGGTCATTCTGTGAGCCTCTCTTGCTTTTTGTCTTGCTGTGTGTGTATAGTCTGCCTGCAGAGTGGTCAATTGATACTCACTCACTCTGTTTCTATCTGGGCCAGGTAGGCTGCTAATAGTCCCTCATTCCCGGTGTGTGTTCTTGTCTATACCTTGTTCATCTGCCTTTCAATATCAGTATTATCCATATCCCATCACCAGTTATCAGAGGGCCGCGACCTGCTGGTGTACTGCTGCTCAAGTCTGTGCTCCCCATCAGAGGCTCTAGCGAAAACCAGGCTCCAGTTAGACTCCACGCCTTTATGACCGTGTGGTGGGTACATAACAAGCTGGCAGCTCTCTTTAAAAAATTTTTCCATGTGACAGTGATGAAATATGACAGCCGCATCAGTGATTACTGTGAAGAGTTTGTAATGCAGGTAACAAGATATGTTTAGAGTAAATTAGTAAAAATATAAAATATTACAAAAGTAACTGAGGAGGAAAAAAGGTAAATTGATCTACGTGACGTTGGACAAAAACTTTGTTTAAAATCTCATTGTGGTTAATAGTCTAACCACTACTCTTGTCTTCTCCTTGTGTGTCAAATTAGGCATACTTATACAAAAAATCCCTGATTGCAATCAAGCTTGGAATGTATTATTTTGTATTTAAATAATATTCATCATGTCCAGCAATATTGCATTTGACATTAAAGCAAGCAGCATAAAAGTGATATAAAGAATATTATTGTTCTAGTACTTCCATGTACATGCTCTTTTTTTTTATTTATTTACTTATTTTAAAGCTGCTTCTGTTGTTGTTTTAGTTTTTGGGTGGACCCCCTTGTGTTTGTGATGGCTGTTGGTCCCCGCTAAGAACGGCCCTAATTCGATAGGGGGCATTCTCTCCCAGCCAGTTTTAAACTGGCTGGAACATCGATTGCTTATGCCTTGATGAGGCATAGCAATCAATCCCTAGAGCACTGAACACAGTGCTCCGAAAGGTAAGCGCAAAATCTATGTAACTCTAACCCCTAATTCTAACCCTAACCAACCCCTTCCATTACCCTAATCCTCCCTTCCCCACAGCCTGACCCTAACCCTTCCTTCTCCCTAGCCTGACCCTAATACTCCCTTCTCTATAGCCTAACCCTAAGATCCCCCTCCCTGCACCCTGACCCTAACCCTACCCTTCTATGGCTCTAACCCTAACCCTCCCATCCTAAGAGCCTAACCCTAGCCCCCAACACTAAAAGTCCCCGGAGAGGTTTCTCACCTCTCTGGAGCTGTCAGCGGCAGGTCCCGTGCAAATGAATGGGCGAGTATTCTGATTGGCACTCTCACCCAGTCATAAAAAGAATTTCCTAAAAGGCTCACTATTCAAAATAGAAACAGACGAAAAAGTTACTTTTGGCTGTCTCTATTTCTGAAAGCAGCCCATCGTGGTGGGGACTGCAACTGGTTTGTGACTATGGCTAAACACATTATAGGTGGAGACAAAGTCTGGTATTCAGTGACCGTTTCTATTTTAACAAGCCAAATCACATCCAGTATAGATGAAACCATTTGGCTTTGCTCAGTAAATATTTTTTGACAGGTCAATAAGAAAAGAATTGTATTAAAGTTGAAGCTGACATTAAATGAGAATAACTGAAGATTTGTTTACAGATATCATTAAATAATTTACCGAAAACATCAAAGTATTTTATTCCATAATCTGAAATATTTTCCATCCAGTCCACTTTACAATAATTATTTTTTTATTCTTCTCCAAGTGTAAGTGTATATTTTAAAGTGTAAGTTATATTTTAAAGTGTAAGTTATATTTTAAAGTGTAAGTGTATATTTTAAAGTGTAAGTTATATTTTAAAGTGTAAGTTATATTTTAAAGTGTAAGTTATATTTTAAAGTGTAAGTTATATTTTAAAGTGTAAGTTATATTTTAAAGTGTAAGTGTATATTTTAAAAACAAGGCATTTGTATAATTCGTAATATATTACAAACGCCGCAACAAGGGCACGAAGTCTATCTAGGGCCTGGTCTTCACTAGAACCCCTGATGGTGGGGATAGGCTGGGCTGCAGGACACCTAGCAGACCGCGGTCACCGGTGGCGACACTAGGAGAAGGAAAAGGGCACCAGGGCAAGCACATACTCAAACAACAGAGGGGGCACAACAGGGGTGCCACAGAGTCACAGCAAGAGGAGGGAGGCCAGGCTGGGATTTGAGGAAACACTAGGACAAGAAGGCTGGAGGACACAAGGAGTAGGCAGGGAAATTAGAGGAGCTGGGGAACAAAATAATAGCACAAGGCAGGAGCAGGAAACAAACTGGGCTAACCATGAGCTATAACCAGCAGCAAGTGGCAGTGCTGCCAGGACTTATAAAGAGGCTGATAGCCAGTGATTGTCTAGCAGATCTCCGCCTATGGCCCTGATTGGAAGTGTGACCTATCAGTAATACAGCAGCCAGAAGGTCATAAAAGGCAGAGGGAGGAAGGGCACGCCCACTTTAGCAGCAGTTGCTAGTAACAAACACATGCAGGCCATACATGGTGCAAGGAATGATTCTTATAGAGCCACTAGGACAGCAAGGGCCAGTATGAAACAAGGTAAGAACTTACATGTTACCACGATTAGAGTGGCGACATATAACATAATATTTTTGTGTAAAGGGGAAAATGAACACATAGGGCCTGATTCAATTAAACGCGAATTTAAAAAAAAAAACGCGGATATAAAATAACCGCTATTCAATTAGAAATGTCCCACCGCCTCCAACGCGCGTTAAATGGACCATGAGCATATTTGTTAGCGCTCATTTTTGTGCTTACCTCCCGTTATAAAATATGCGCGTGTATTTCTGTAGCTTTACCCATGCAATACAAATGTCAGCACAATCACTTCCCATAAGCAGCCCTGCCGTCATATGTCTGTAATAATCTATTTAAGACCTTCTGCCCTTGAATGTCAAAAATTAGACTGCAGCAACTCAGTAATTACGTATTATTGTAGAAGAGAATAATATAAAATAACTTTTTCTGATTGTTGTTTTTTTAAAAACTTCTGCCAGCGTAATATTTCACTTTTCAATGTTCTCTTCTACTTTTTAGTAATTTTTTAACCTACAGCTATTTATTTGAGTTGCAGGCTGCATAGATTTATGTGGATTATCACATTTCTTTTGCCACTGTACTGGGAGGTGATCAGGAGCATAGAGGAGCTGTACTCTTGAATCTTTTCATGAATTTCACCCTCACATATCATAATACGCACCTTGATGAGGTGCGCAAAAAAATATGTAAAATAACACGTAAATTTTAACGCGTGTAACGCAATTGAATTGCAAAAATTCACACTTGCAATGCATTTAAATGGGGACAAAAAATACGCGCGATAGACCCAAAAAATACACGAAAAAACTGGAATTGAATCAGGACCGAAAAACATATGCAAATTAGCAAAATACGCGAAAAAACGCGGAAAAAATTCACTTCGCGCTTAATTGAATCAGGCCCATAAACTTCAGTTTATTGAATGTACACAAGTCAGTCTGCTTATAACTTAAGGTTGATTTGTTGTATTAAAACATAGTGTCATGTACAATAAAAAAATGTGGTTACTGATTTAATTTTTGGGGGGGATATTTCAATTACATCAGAAACTTTTTACCATATTTGCTATGCGGCAATACATTTTTCAATTACATTTTCATTAAATGTTATTATACAAGTGCCTATGGATTCCTTTGTGCCCAGTCGAGCAAAAAATTAGAATTTTTATTGCTCCTACTGTAAACATTGTCTTTTTATGAAGGCACATTGTTCGCTAATTGAAGTATCCTTCAATTTTTGTCATTTGGCTTGTTTTACTCATTGTTCACTCTTTCTGTCTACCAGGATAAGTTATCTATTTTATTTCAAACAAAGTCATGTATTGAATATTTTTTAAGCATTGGGCTGTTGATGTTAAACTGGGGCAATTTGTAGAACGAGGAAGTAAAATCCTTGTTAAAAGTAAAGATATCCAATTTTGCAACTTAGCAAGTGTTGGAAAGAAAGAGACTCTAGATCAGGCTGAGGCACCTTTTGGCACTCCAGGAGCTAGGTTTACTAAGCCGCTGAAAAGGAAAAATGTAGATGTGTCCCATAGCAACCAACCAGATTCTAGCTCTATCTTTCCTATTACATACTAGGAGATGTCAGATAGAATCTGATTGAACAACATCTTCACTTTTCTTGTCCAGCAGCTTAGTAAATTTTGCCCCAGGTGTTGCAAAACTACCACCATGCTTTGCCAGGCAGGCTTTATGGCAGTTACGCTGCCATAAGCCTGTCCTAAGTTAAACGTACGGATCAACGGACCATAAGACAGCTAATCCATGCCTATCCCCAAAACCCAGCCCCTACTGTACAATTCCCATCTTACCCCTGCCCTTCTTTCGTAATTTGGGTGGGCGGAGGGGAAGCCCCGCCCCATCAGACGGAACAACTATCATGCGGAACTAAGTTCTGTACGATAGCGGTTACTATCGTAATATGATAGTAACATCTGGAGGGCACTAGGTAAGTAATGTTGTACTTTACCATCTGCAGATCCTTAATATACACTATGGGCCTGATCCTGAGCTACGGCCGCCGTCGCTAGTACG
>WWET01000613.1:513180-532920 GCA_011038615.1 Limnodynastes dumerilii
TCAGCGTTACATCGCTGACTCCCCCCTGGCACTCCCCCTGTGTGAGCGTATGGCCCCTTCCTTACGCCGGGCAAAGCTAGGGTAGCCTTCACCCGGCGTAAGGAAGGGGCCATACGCTCACACAGGGGGAGTGCCAGGGGGGAGTCAGCGATGTAACGCTGATAGCACGCTCAGCGCTACATCGTTGTTCTGGATCAGGCCCTATATGTCATATATGTGGGGTATATTAGGGGTCTGAAGATGGCATACTGTATGAAGAACAAGGGGTCTTGGAAGAATATATACTACAATATGCATGCAGAATATTAGGGTGTGGCAATGTCACACTATATACAATATATAGTTCTCCATAGCCAGACTCCTAATATACCACATACATAATATGGTATGTGCCATTCCCAGACCCATAATACACCCCAGATGTATTTTGTATAGTGTGTCATTCAGAGACCTGTAGTACTTTTGGAGTATTTTATGGTTATGGATATGTCCTGCTACATAAAGCACATTGAGGTGTATTATAGATCTGGGAATCATGTATACCATAATATATGTGGATTATTTAGAGGTCTGGACATGGTACACTACATAAAGTGCATATGGATAATATATAACTATATACTGCATATTGTGCCATTCTGAAAACCTAATAATAACTACATATTGTAGTATGTTCCATTATTAGGCTCCTATAATCCCCGTGTGCATTACAAGCATTGGAAACCCACTTTTAAAAACCCTGTTAAAATCAAAAGAACCTCTTTTTTATAATAATGGCATCCCATATACATTATATTTCATGTAGATCTCATGTAATATATATAACGGACATCATGTTTTGTAGTACAAGTGAGTAATAGTAAACAAAAGCTGCTGAAGAGAATTTGATTTAAAGACGCTCATTAAGCTGCATGGAAGAGTCCTTACAATGTAAGTAACAGTCCTGCAATTTGTCCTTTTAGTTTGACTGTCAGTTTAACAAGCATATAAAGTTCCAGCTTTCCTTGTCTGTTACAAAAACAACACTCCTTCAAACACTGTATATTTCACCTACTGCTTTAACCAGGAAATCACTGAAGGTTTACATACACGTGTTCCAGGTTTTTGTCATGTGATTTCAACGCCAACAGAACATATTCACTCAGTGCATTAGTCCCTATAATCCAGTAATAACGTACAAGCTCCCTAAATGGGACGGAACAGTGGATATTGTTACATCAATACATAAAAATCAAATATAAGATTTCACTTACTCCTTGTGGACTGCAAGATATTTAAGATTTTTTCCGTCAGTCTGACTTGGGAGCAGTCTTTACCCTACAGCACCCTCCTTTGCACATTAGCATTTAGCTGTTCCAGGGGAATAATGTATTCTAGCACCAGACACATGAGTCAGCGGTAGTAAAATGATCGCTTGCATGGAAAACACTATAAAATAGCTATTAGGCTCCAATATGGTTTGTTTTTTTCTTTTCCTCTTTTTAATTTTATTCCTTAAAATACGGGTATAGTTTGCCATTCGATGATCTGTCTTTCAACAGATCACTTTGTGTCAATGAAGTGCCGACCACTATCGGTTTTTAGCAGTTTACAGCGAGACAGGATCATTCCCGCGACTGCTGTGTCTCTGAGGAGTGCAATGGCTACAGGAAAGTTTTCTTCATCCTAACCCTAACCATCCCCTTCATGCAACCTAACCTTAACCCTCCACTATCCCTAACCATAACCATCCACATCCTGCAAACTAACCTTAACCCTCCACTTTCCCTAACCATAACCATCCCCTTCCTGCAAACTAACTGAACCCTCCCTTAACCTTAACCCTAACCATCCCCTTCCTGCAACCTAACCTTAACCCTAACCATCCACTTCCTGCAACCTAACCTTAACCCTCCGCTAATCCTAACCATCCATCACACCTAACTTAATAATAACTCCAACCAACCAGTTTACTTCGAGATAGCGTAATTCCCATGACTGCTGTGTCTCCGAAGAGTCCAATGGCAGTAGGTAAGTTTTCTTCATCCTAACCTAACCAACCCCTTCTTCAACCTAACCTTAACCCTTCCCTAACCCTAACCATCCTTAACTCTCCACTCTCTATAGTCTATCCCAAACCATCCCTGTCCTGCAGGCTAACCTTAATTCTCCCCTCTCCATATCCTAACCCTTACCATCCCTGCAAATGGGTACCTTGTCGAAATAAGATCATTTGGCATTGTGCCTGTTTTGATATAGAAATAGTCTTTAAAAACCTGTTGGCACCAATACAGCCGTGATTAAGCTGTCAGCTGTATCAGTGTCAAAAATTGGATTGGCGCGTCGGCAGCTACATCCTTAAACCACACCCTTACAGAGAACATTCTTCCTACAAAGTGCCAGATTTACTAAGCTGCTGGTTTGGAAAAGTGGAGATGTTACCCATAGCAACCAATCAGATTTTAGCTCTCACTTTCCTATTACATACTAGAGAATGTCAGCTATAATCTGATTGGTTGCTTTGAGCAACATCTCCACTTTTCCAAATCCACACCTTAGTAAATCTGGCCCAAAGACTCTCTTTCAGGAATTAGGTTCCCACCTGTACTTCGTTGCTTGTTCCTGTCCTTTGTTAATTTTGATTTCATAATATAAGAATTTCCTTTAAAGAAATAACTTTTTTAAATATTGCCTTATAAGCATGCACTGTGTTACTAGATTGGGACTGTCACACTTCATGGCTTCTCTTGAAATATTAAGAGACATATACCTATAGATATGTGTTCTCACTAGAGGAAAGGGAACATTTGCAATTTCAGTGTTCCGTGCTGAAATGACATTCTGAATGAAGCAGCAATTCCGCTTGAAATGTTGATTCCAGAGCTGATACAGAATGTAAAGTATGTTAGACTTTTAG
Source organism: Limnodynastes dumerilii (assembly GCA_011038615.1). NCBI lineage: Eukaryota > Metazoa > Chordata > Amphibia > Anura > Limnodynastidae > Limnodynastes > Limnodynastes dumerilii. The sequence continues at coordinate 516,077 of WWET01000613.1, forward strand.
AATAAAATCTCTTGACAGTCTCTTTCCATTCAGCTTTTTTTTTTTACTCTATTTCACATCATTTCACTTTGTCAGGTTATTTTAAATACCTTCTTATTTAAGCGATTCATACTTTTCAGAAGACTTGTTATTACTAATAAATATAAGGTTCTCTGTATTCATTACTAGTATTGTAAAGAAGTATTAGCAAAATGGCAAAAAATGTATGTGGAATAGCATATGAATATTAGTAAATGATAAGTGAAGTTAAGAGGCACGTCTAGACTTTTTCATCTCCAAAATCCTTAATGTATTACCCGTCGTGCACCAAATTACACATAGTGCCTTCACGTAGTGGAGGCTGCCATTTTATGACCTGAACAAATGTTAATAATGCAGCAACTTATGCTTTCAATGGGAATTAGTGACTTCCCTGTGATATACTTTCAGATCTGAAAACCCATTTAAAAAAAATGTTTCAATACAATATTCAGGGGCATCCTAAGGCACCTACATTAAATAAATAATAGTCTTTTTAGCAGAGAATGTTTAAGATGTTTTAATTCATATGCTTATGACGTGCTTCTAAAAAGAAGGAAAGTTGCAGTGTGCATGGGAATACCATTCTAGTCCATTATTATTTGTATTAATATAAGATAAGATACACATTTCTTCACTGACATGAAATTTTATGATAAGCTGTTTCTCTCTCCTTTGTTATGTCATGATGGGAATTTGCTCTGGTTTTGAAGAATGTGGATTCTTCAGGGAAGAAAGATTGCAGCCAGGGTGGTGCTGCTGTCTCTGGCCCCACCCTTGTTGATATCTGGGCACTATAGGTGCATACAGTACTAACTGAAAGAAACAGACTTCTTATGCTGATGAAGATGGCGAAACGCGCTTAGTGAAGGAGGAGGACCTTGTGTGCATCATACTTGCCTGTAGATTAGAGAAGGATGATATACGGACCCGGAAAGGTATAAATGCAGTCATGAGACTGCTAGAATGTTCATAGGGACAGACTGGACCGTATTCAGAGTTAAGAGTAAGTTAGGTAAGGACAGATCACCGCTTTTTAGTACCTTATTCTTAAGAAGGAAAGTACGCATGGAGATATGCTCTCCCAGTCCTCCCCGGGTAACCTAAATCCCCCCCACTTCTATCTAAACACTCCCCGAGCAGCTTAGGACCACCTCTTTTTTCCTAAACTACTCCATGCAGTCTTTAAAGACCACACAGAGGCAATCTACATATCTAACTGACACGTAGATTGTGTAAATGACCTATTACGCATGCAGAAGCTTCTTAGGTGTGAATCAGGTCCAGATTGTCTTTTAAGTTAAGGGTGCCGCTCCTGCTATTACACGGAAGCATCTCAGCTAACCTTCCAACATGCCTGGGATCTGACAGTGTAATGGATGATTGTGGCTGAGTATACTTATCCCTTTCCTGTTCTGTTTTCTCTTTTTAAGGTTTATGACATGTATTGGGTATTCACATTTGAAATTAGCAGTGTTTAACCTGATTTATAACATTGAATACTACATCTATTAGGAGATTACGGTTTTGACGATCTGTTTTTTTTCCTATGTATATACTGTATGCACCTATAGGTATTATTGATATTTTGCTTTATAACTATTTTACTGATTTTTTTTAATGGAGAGATAATAAAATGTATTACTGCTTGTTATGTGTGTGGTAGTGCATCTAAAAAGTTTTTTTACGAAATTACTTACTACACGTGTTCATTTACGCAATCTATGTGCCAGTTAAGTATGTAGATTGCCTCCATGCGGTCTTTAAAGACCATACGGAGTAGTTTAGTAAAAAAAAAGAGGTGTGTTAATACCACCTCGTGCAGTGTTTAGTTAGAAGTCGGAGGGGGAGGGATTTAGATTTGCTGAGGGAGGGGGGGAGATCCATTCTCTATGCGTGGTTTCCTTCTTAAGAAGGAAACTACGCACGGTAAGATAAGGTAGCCCTGTGGCACTCTTAATGCCATAAGGTACCTAAAAATGGGGCGTGTTAAGGGCTGAACGAGTGAGTTAGGTGTGTTTCTGTCCGCACCTAACTCACTCTTAAATGTGAATACAGCACATACTTTCTTCTGCAGGAATAGGATAGGAGGAATAACATTTTTCAATTTTATATGTAAATAGTGTGTCCACAAACAGTATTTTAAGTTAGGCTTAAAGAGTCTGAAGCTGGGTCAACACTTATACAATAGGTGTCCAATCCGACCTCCGACTGACATTATGCAGTGTGTGAATAACAACCGTTCTGGCAAAGATTGGAAGAGTGTGTACAGCGACAGAATCCTTTCATGCAGTTCGGAGGTATGCTGTAAAACGGGACACAAAAGTGTATCATACATTGGATGTTGTATCTGGGAACCTGAACTGCTGTAGGATAGTGTGAACAGTCTGGCCTGGAGTTTTCATTTGAAGAGGATTAGACAGCTTTAATCAACTCTATATATCACAGTCTGGTGTGTTTGTAAGGTTACAGTGCGGCGACCTGTTTCTCTCTATAATACATGTAAAATGAAGTTAAATGTTCTTTACTCTGAATGCTAAACGCCGAACGCGTTCTTGTGTGCATCCGAGATCTAAAACTTGTGATAACTGATTTAAAAAAAATGAGAAGGATCAGGCTTTTTATTTGTGCGTAGAAAACTCATTTATTTGTCATCTCTTCAAGTCCTCCATTTTTAGTAAATGACATGCCAGAAGATATTTATCAAAGCAAAAAGTCACTAAAGCATGCTCTCTAATATTTCTCTTTTTTTTTTTTTGTTAGATATTTTCTAACCTAGAGATCTGATCGCATTAAATATGTACATTTCTGCAGCTGTAAGTCTGCTTCATGTATCTTTCTGATGAATCTTAAAAGTACATAAGGTCTGTAGGGCAACGTTTCTAAAGTGCAAATGAGGCACAGAGTAGAATATTGTCTGAGAGACTTTCAAATTATTTATATTCCTGCAGCGCTTATTCTTCTCTCTTCTATGATAATAACAAGAGGGGAAACTCCTCATCTCTTCTCATGGAAGAATGTCAGACATTGTTAATCACATTACTGATCTGACATGTTGAGTTCTTCTTGTCTGATTATGACTTTTATTGGATTTATTAACACTTGTCATGTATGAAGGCTGTTAGGATTTTCAAAATAAATTGAAGTGTTAACAGCTATTAGCTTCTGATTGCTCCCTGCAAAACAGTTTTTTATGCAGTAGGCAAGGGGATTGCTGTAATTGTTTATTATGGAACATAAATCTTGCACACTTGTAGCTTGTATACATTAGAGCATTGTGCAGCGGGTCATTGTGTCAGCCAGTGATTCCATGGCTACACAGAAGAATTAGGTGTTTTTAAGTGACCAGAACCCTGCTGTGATTTATATGTTAAATGCAAAGGTATTTGTTGAGCAGCAAATAAATCCACTATTTGACATTGTGATATATCAAAGGAATTACTAAGGGACATAATGTACACATAGCTCCCAACACTTGGATTATTTGCCATGGTACCCAGGCAAATGTATTACTATCTGTGGGCCTGATCCAGGCTTAATGACAGCCAATTTACACACGCGGCATGCTTAAATCTGGCTGTGGGAATGCACTGCACATGTGCGTGGCAGATGATACTCATTGTAACTCTAAATCATGCATAACTTGTATGTAACACCATACGATACGGCTCAATAACCTGCCTGCCTATCACCTGACATACCTACCTGTATGCAGTCTCCCAAGTTGATGATCCAATCATTATTGCCACTTATACCTCCATATCATGAACCATTGTGACTAAAGCAGGGTACATCTTCTGTTATTAAAACCATTCCACCCATGCTGTTTGTTATGCCCTTTAAAGGGACATCTATTAATGGTTTGTGCATCACTGCTATATATTGAGTGCGCTCATGTAATATTATATGATGGTTTATGCTACACTGGAAGTCTACTAAAGCTGTAATTGTAACTTCTCCACAGCTATAGTGAAGTTCAGATCCTATGGCCCATATGTTCGAGCAAAGAACACCCACTCACAAGTACAGTACTTCCATACCAAGAACCATTTAACTTTTATGCATCAACCCTACAGATAAAATCTTTGCAGACTGATTTGTAGCAGTGAAATGATTATCACTTACTGCTTCTGTGATATTTCTGGGGCTCAGGGTGTTAATCTGGTCCCAAAAATACAGATGGTTCCTATCTTTCCTTCCTCAGCACCACTGTCTGCAGAACACAAAAGACTGTTATGTAGCGGGCCTAGCGTTAGAAACTGACCTCCAGGGCACGGAGTCTAACCAGGTCTGGTCTTCACTGGAGCCCCTAATGATGGGGACAGTCTGGGCTGCTGACTTACCGGCAGGTCGCTGCCCCCGGCAGACTTATGCGTGCAGGTGAGAACACAGAACAAGCAAGGAAGCGGAAAGCCAGTGAAAAAGGTAACAACACCCAGACGGACAGTGGACCAACAGGGATGAACTCTCACACAATCACACTACTAGCAGCAGGCACACTCAAACACGAGTTAAGGAAAGGAGGATGGAAGGGAGCACCACAGGGAACAGAGGAGAAGTCAGGAATCAAAAGAGCACTAGACTAGATCAGAAATAGAGAGAGAGAGCAAGAAAAGGAGTGCCAGAAGAGCTATAATCGGCAGCGCCATGCTGAAGCGCTGCCTGTGATATTGAGGCTGCAGCCACGCCATTGGTGCTGGAGGTAGCGTTACTCGCTACTTGCATGTAAGAAAGACGCTCAGCTTATTCACTGCTTAGACACTAAGATCTCTGTGATACTATGGCTGTGCAGTTAAAGTAATTGTGCAGCCAAAGCCATATTTAGATCTCACAGGGCCCTAAGCAAGATATTAGTTTGGAGTCCCTTAGTTATGTGTATGTGTAGATAGAATTATTTAACAAGTTTTATCAGTGACTGTAGTACACAATACGGAGGACACACCAGTAACTGCAGTGAACAATACAGACAGTACACCAGTGACCATAGTAAACAATAAAGATAGCACACTGATGACCATAACATATAATAAAAAGAGCACACCAGTGGTTGTACAGTATACAGAGAGCACAGCAGTTTCCTATTCACAATAATGAGAGGAATGTGGTCATTTGGTGGCAGCTCAACTTAAAATGCAAGTCAGTTCCAGGTGATCCAGCATTAGAGGGACAGGACCCATCCTTGCTGCCTTCCTCATGCCTGATACCCTAGATGGCAGGCTTATGTTAGCCCCAGACCTGATTGGACCCCATATGCCCATAGTGTCTCTACAAAGTTGCCTCTGATCATAACTTTGTTGTCTCCTCTTTCAGTTATGTTGCGTGCTAGATCTTTCTGGATTATGCTGATGTCAAATCAACATTGAGTTGCTGGGAGCCAGTGGGGGGCCAGGCATTATGGCCCCTCTGCTGGGTGATTCTGGTCTGGTTTTGACAAATATTGCTCGCTGACTGAAATAGAAGCAGTCACATGCGTGGTATATTTACGCATGGGACTTGCTTGTGCTGTTTTTCTCCTTTGTTCTGCCAACAGATCAGCGTTCTACCCTACAATCATCTAGCATTGCTCAGGGTGTTCCTCCTGTCTGTCAACCTTTCTGTTTGTTAGAAGCATTTCAGACATTTGAGCTATTAGGTGGTTTTGAACTCCCAACTTCTTGACTAATATAGTGCTCTACCACCTGAGCAATACAGACAAAAAAAAAGTATGGGTTTTAGATGTCTTGAAGCTGAGTTTAAATATTGTATCTTCTTTATTTTTTTTATTAGGATAAAGGGTGATGTCATCATGTTCCAGTCATAGTTTACCATTCAAATCCCCAATAAGTACAAAAGTAAATGCATTTTCAAGCCTCACCATTTAAGTGGAGGGGCACAATTATAATGTCTTATAATGATCTACTGCCTAAATGTTCAAATTTTATACATAATTTGCCAATTTAATATTATATTTACTCACACATTGTCAATATCAAATTGATCAAACCTAGCTTCTTAATTTTTGGCCGGGCTGCAAAATTCTAAAGAAATTTGTTGAGGCCTACCTTAAACTATATTATCCATTTATGTGCACGTTTAATAATATGTTCTGCATGCTATATACGAGGTATGTCTATAAAATAATGAGACTGTGATTCCACCTAGTAAACAAAGCAGTCAGAATCGACTATAACTGCATACGTAGTGACCTTGAACATGTGGCAGAATGGGTTCCAGAATGCACAAATTTTAACCAGCATTATTTATAAGGAAGTTTTGAAAAGGCTGAGAGAAAGAGTCAGAAAGAAACGGCCGCAACTGTGTAAAAATTGTTTCATTCTTCACCAGGACAATGCACCTGCTCACACAGCCCTTTCTGTGAAGCAGTTTTTGACCAACAATCACATTACTACACTTGAACATCCTCCATGTTCGCCCAATTTAGCACCTTGTGACTTTTATCTTTTCCCAAAAGTTAAATCAGTGCTTAAAGGGACACATTTTGAGTCAGTTGATGCTGTAAAGAAGAAAACGGCAGATATGTTGAAACAACTGACAGAAATTGATTTACTCCATGCTTTCGACCAGTGGAAAACAAAACTACAGCGATGTATTAGTGCAAACGGGGAGTATATTGAAGGGGACAAGCATTATATTTGTAATATCAATAAATAAAAGTGAGTTATTTAATCAGTCTCGTTATTTAATAGACATACCTCATACAGTATTATACATATACCCAATCATGACAAAATATGACATTTTATAGTGCATGTGTAGCCTTACTAGCTAAGGAAATTATTTGGATTGGAGGAAATTCTAATAGAGTTTGAATATAAAGCAATTACTCTTGAGTTTAAAGTATTTCATTAATATTCTGACATCAATTTCTTATAGTTTATGCATTATACATGTGTCAGGTGTTGCTTTTATGGTGCCTCTGCTAATTGCTTCTTGTTCAATGTCCCTGAATAAAAAAAAAACACTAGGCAATCTGACTAATTGGGATCATGGTAACACTGAATAGCTGCACAGCTGAAAAATGTTGTAATCGTGTGTGATGACTCAATACTAATGGGAACCAATATATTCTCTGCCATATGTTCTTATAGACAGATAAAGAAAAAACAAACCACATTGGGTGTAAAGTAAATGACAAGACAGACCTATGACTTCACACCTCTGTTTCTTTGCTATATCATATCCAAGAGACAAATGATCCTATACAGACCACATTCAGAAATAATGTCATTTGTAAATCAAAAACCTTTTTTTGGGCTAAAATTGATACTGTTAAATAAATTACATCATTGTTCCTGCTTCTATTATAAGGTCTTTGAAAACAAAATTACAGGAAGCAACATACACAGCATTAGAAAATGATTGTGCTTAGATGGCAAACATTGGCATATATTATTAAAGATTTTGATATTTAATTTAAAGTATATAGTCATGCCATATTGTTTTACATTGTATTCTCTTTAGGTTGTTCTTTCTATAACCAGCAGAAAACCACAACAAATCTAGGCATAGTCCTCCAATAACAGTGCTGGCTTTGCAAGGGGAAAGCAGGTGCTATAGTAGTCCCAAATGAATGATGTACACGCTTGTACAAACAGCTCGGAATCATGCCTGTTTGTTATTCAGACAAGCAAAGTTAGAAAACCATCTGAATTCCACAATTCCCAGAATTCAGATGGTGCACAATGGCATATAATGAGTAGCACCTGTGCTTACCTCAATTACAGAGCGGCTCTGAACAGCAGAAAGAAGGGTGTCAAGATTCCCCAATAATAGATTACATTATGTCTGTCGTAATTGGATTTGGAGGGGAAAAAAAATAGCGAGAGCCTGGCATTTTCTCAAAAGGAACAGCTATACTAGAAATTACAGAACAGCCAACTGCAAGCAGCCAGGGAGCCAAATTGTAGTCAAAACTCCTGGCAACTGAGTTTTCTTGATTATTTCAGTAATTGAATATCTGTTAAGTATTGTGTGTAATTTATCGGCCAAAGTTTATTTATTTTACAGAAAGATGCCAGCAGTATAGACATTATTTGCCACTTTAAATGGACTCATCTGAATCCCTGTTCCACTGGAAACATTAGTTTCCCCTCACTCATGGATGATGAATGATACTGTGTCTACTTTGCACACATATAGCCAACAACAAATTATTGGTACAACACATTGTGCTGCAATATAAGGTCTTGTATACTGTATATTATTTATTTAGATGAGAGATGTCATTATTAATTTTGCAAACGTTTCCTATGTCAATAGCAATATTTGCTCAAGTTACAAATAAAAATCAGATCTGCATTTATCTTCTACGGTCCACATTCACACCTAAGAAGCTCCAGCTTCTTAAGTGCATCATTTTGCGAATGTAACTTCTACGCATGAGCAGAATTACATTTACGCAATATACGTTCCAGTTAGGCACATAGATTTCATCTTCGCAGTCTTTAAAGTCTGCACAAAGTAGTTTAGGACGCACAGTAAGATAAGGTAGCCCTTGGGCACTTTTAAGTGCCATAAGGTACATAAAAACAGGGACGGGATAGGGGCTAAATGAGTGAGTTAGCTGCGGTTCTGTCCACACTTAACTCACTCTTAGGTGTGAATATGGCCCTATCCACCTACGGTCCTACATTATAGTTTGATACCATTGAAGTGGACATTACGAGAACATGTCTTGTCAATACTATGAACACTGGGAGGCAATTGGGTGGTCTCTGGTTGTGAATGAGACTGGTCGGAGTTTGGACTCTCTTGAACCTGAACAGGTGGGCACAATTCAGTTCCCATGGAGGTTCCGCCTTTACGGGAAAACTATATATGATTTGTAAATTCTGCTAAGCAAAAGCTTTAGATATTAAGGATGTGTATTACTGTTAATAAGCACATGTGTATAAAACTAATCATAAAAAATCTTATTGCAAATGCTCTACTGAAAATGGCAGCTGTCAGCGGGTAAAAATCTGTTGATCAGAGTAGTTACCATGTCTATTCCTATAAATAAACAATATGATATACTCAGAACAATGATCTATTAAACCTTTGAGTGCTAAGTGACAGAATTTTAATTTATTTCATATCAACGTTTTCTGTTTTCTTATATAGATTAATGATCATTTAATACTCTTTGTAAAGCTCTGTATGGTAGATTGAGGGGGAAGTGGGACAATCCAGTTGTATTATTATACCCTTCCTTTCCACTCAGTGGGATAACTATCATGTGAGTAGAGTGAACTCTAAGCTATCAGAGGCTGGCAGCTTAATACGTTGCTCAGCACTGTCCATGAGTGCTCAGTTCCCCCTATCAGTTTAGTAACCACCAGCACCACCACACAATTTCATTATTCACAAGGTCGAGTGTAAAGGTTCAGGTTGCAGTAAACCAGGCTATGTTTTTTTTTTAAGTTTAGGGGCCAGATTTACTATGCTGCGGGTTTGGAAAAAAAGAGATGTTGTCCTTAGGGGCCAGATTTACTATGCTGCGGGTTTGGAAAAAAAAAAGAGATGTTGTCCATAGCAACCAATCAGATTTTAGCTAACATTCTCAAGTAGGTAATAGGAAAATAAGAGATGGAATCTGATTGGTTGCTATAGGCAACATCTCCACTTTTCCAAACCTGCAGCTTAGTAAATCTGGCCCTAGGAGTCTTTTGGACATTCTGAAAGTGTTGGCAGTAATATTGTGGACCAGAGGAAGTTGTTAACTTGTTCTTACACATTCAGATCCAAACATTGGCTAAAATATTTATTCATTCACTGTTATTGGCAAAAACCAAACTAGGAGTGCATTGGCTCATGTGATACAAAGGAGGCAAATGTATGTATGTATGTATGTATGTATTTATTTACTTGCATGCATGGTAATGCTGACTTATTTCTTACTGTTCAGTATTTGTCTAGTATTTGTGTGCTGTATGCAAAAGCAATCAAGGCACACACCTGAAAATGTAGTATACCACAGAGTTGGGAATAAGCTGTCTAAAAAATTCAAGGGATTGCTAATTCCCATCAAACAACTCAGTATGAAAGAAAAAACAACTTGAAAATCAAATACTGAACAGCTTTATTTGTAGGAGACATCTCCTTTCTCAACTTTAATTTTAACACTAAATTAAAGAATTTGTTTCACCTGCAGTGCAACATGGTTGTACCAAGCTGTACCATTCACTCTTTTTTGTCTTTTGCTCCTAATTGTGAATCAAGTCCTGTGTTAGCTGTTTTATGCTAATCCATCTATCTATCTATCTATCTATCTATCTATCTATCTATCTATCTATCTATCTATCTATCTATCTATCTATCTATCTATCTATCTATCTATCTATCTATCTATCTATCTAGCATAAGCGTATCTGTAATGGGTGCAGGGTGTGCAGTGCACATGGGCCCCTCAGAACAGGAGGCCCTGTGGCATTCGGCATCTATTTCTTCTCTCTAAGATCTTCTGAAGGGAAGAAGTAGATGCTAAATGAGCCCCCCTTCCTGGGACTGTCCCAATTCAGGGGCAAAAAAGGGGGGGCTTAAAGCGCAATTAGGCCCCGTCCATTTTGAGGTCCGCGAATCGAGACAGACCTGTCTCAGGGTAGGGGGGCCCATGTACAAATCCTGCACAAGGGCCCCCTCATTTCTTAAAAAAAACCCTGGTATCTAGGTAGGTATAAATGCATTTTTATAGTTAGAAATATATTACCTTGGTGCCAGGGAAAGTGCAGGTAAATGGACTGGTCACATTTTGCTTTCAAGCTTTTTAATAAGTCAATTTCAGGTCTTAAGCTAATGCATTATTGAGCCATTGAAAGGCCAGAATTACTTTATATTGTAAAGCAATTGCTGTCCATTGTTAATTAAATATGTGACTGTTATATAGATTCGTTTAACAGGTAGGACACTTTTTAAAAAACAAACACACAAAAGTGTTACATAAACAAAGAGAAAATGAAGCCAACTGTAAATTATTACATAATAACAACCTGTATGTAAGTTACAAAGTTTCTGATAAGAAAATGAAATATAGATTTTTTTTTACTAGCACAAACTATATCATCTTGGAATTTAGTTTTTATTAATTTCTCTTTCAAACGTTTACAATGTGAATCATATATAATCATATAAAAGCCACTGCTGATGTTGTAGAATTATACTTGTATTTGTAACACTTACGTCTATGTAGTTGGATGCCTCACACTGACAAAATGCTAGCGAATGTTAAAAAAAAAAAAAAGGTAACTAGTTCAAGAAGGATTAAAAGCCAAATACATTAATCCTCAAACATCTTTAGGGTAGAATTAAATGCACAAAAATCAATATAATTGTTTCAGCTCTGGTAAGTAGTTAGTAGCAATTACTTCAGATGCCATTCTGAATTAGCAAGTGCATATTTATAAGCAGATGTATAGCCTCTCAATGACTGCTGTGATTAGTACCACACAGATCTTCTAGGTTCATCTAAAGGGTGCTTAAAGGGGACTTCCCACTTGTGTGCTCATCATGGTCACAATTAATAGATATGCATTATGCCTTTAAGTGGATGTTGTGTGCGCTTTTATTTGCTTTATCTGTTTGTTTTATTGTATTGTTTTCTTTATTGCCATGAGCGAGAGAGATGCCAATACAGTACATGCTACTCAACTGTGCAATGCATTGACCTCCAAAGGGACGAGTCTTACTGCTGAGGTATTTGCACATACAGGCAATACTAGAGTTCTAAGAGAGAGTGGAAATGCACCAATTTAAACTGAACTTTACTACAAAATATATACATTTTTAGTAGCAAATGGATCCCGTCTCCTGACAGTCTTACGGGTCAACGGTCAGAATGGCCTTTGTCTGAAAGGGCTGTTTTGTACCAGCCATTTTCTAAATGGCTCTGAATACGATTGCTCCTGCCACGCCAAGGACAATGAATCCACAGCAGTGAGAGGTGAATATTTATCCAACCCCAACCCTAAACCTAATCCTCACAACCCCAACCCTACACCTAATCCTCACCCTAACCCTCTCCTCCCTGCAGCCTGACCCTAAAACTCCCTTCCCCGCAGCTTGACACAAAGAGCCAGATTAACAAAGCTGCGGGAAAGGAAAAGTGGAGATGTTGCCCATAGGAGTCATTCAGATTCTAGCTAACATTTTCTTGTCTGTAATAAACCCTAAGACTCCCTTCTCTACAGCCTAACCCTAAGTCTCCCTTCCTTTGAGCCTGACCCTAAGACTCTCACCTTTAGCCTGACCCTAAAACTCCCCTACCCGCAGCTTAACCCAAAGTCTCCCCTTTTACACTCCCCTTTGATCCGGTGCGGCAAGTTTGCTGCGAGTGTTCCATCGAGTGCACCAGGGTGCTGTGCCGGGTTTCAAAAAGGCAATGAATGGGTAAGTATGCTGAAAAAAGAACGCATCCTCAGTCTTACATATCTCCTCACATTCTTTCATCTCTTCTGGGATCCTGTTCCCTAATTCCCTTTCCTCTATTCTGAGATCATGTCCCCTGACACCCTCTACTCTCCTCTGGGAACCTGTCCCCTCTCTATTTCCTTTCTCCTGTTATTATGTATTTGTAGTGATTACAAATTATGCATCTCTTTTCCAACACCCTTTCCTCTCCTCTGGGATCCTGTCCCTTGACACCCTTTCCTCTCCTCTGGGATCCTGTCCCTTGACACCCTTTCCTCTCCTCTGGAATCCTGTCCCTTGACACCCTTTCCTCTCCTCTGGGATCCTGTCTCCTGACACCCTTTTCTCTCCTCTGAGATCCTGTCCTCTGACTCTTTTTTCTATCTCTGCTATGTAGTTTTATTAATTATAATTAATTGTGAATAATGCAGCACTTCAACCAGTTTGTTAATGAATAATGAAGAGTGCTAATGACATGTAAAGTGTTCTATAAACTATATGATGTGTTGTTATACAATACAGATATTATTGTAATCTATACACTGCCTATTAATCCCGGTCTAAACATAACTGAAATATTTTACATGTTCTATAGCAATGTATATAATTACTCTGAGAAATAGAAACGTCTAAAAAGTACAATTGTCTTTTTTTGTTTACCTCACAAAGGGGCTGTTTATCATAATGCGGTAGATCCAGAACTAAGTACGCTAGCGTGTTTACGCTAGCCGGAGATGTAAAAACACTATTTTGCATGTACTGCGCATGCGCTCGGCAGATGTTACAACATGTAATGCTGAACGTACGTACCAGGCTATTATCAATAGCGTAACTACGAATGAAGGGGAGTGCCAGCCATATGACACCCGTAATTACGCTTCGGAGGCGGGGTGAGGCACTTAAATTGTACAGTATGGGTGTGCTTAGACTCGTAAATACGTGCAGCCATTATGGCCGTCAGGAGTTACGCTTGGAAAAGTTACGGCCAAGGGGAGTGCATAGTAAATACGCTATATTAGGAAACGTATTGAAAACGTAGCTCTGGATCTGGCCCAATACAACCTTAGAGTTTCAAGAGTGTATATGCTCCCACAATAATGATTTGCAGTTATAAGAAAGCTGTCATCAGATAATTAGGTTTATGAACATCCTACCAATCATAATTACCGATAATATGATGTCAGGCGAATCTGGTAGTGTGTACGCAGGTACTGACTTTTCTGTTAGTTTTCCTTGTAGCATTGGGAGATATCTCTACAGTGTCGTATCAAATATGATTGCCTAGGTTTGTACCCATCTTTACAATGTACCTATTAGCACAGTGGTTCTATGTATTTATATTGTAAACTGACCTATTTTGTTTAAGTAAGTCATATAAAAAGTATTTGACAATAGAGATTTGTGGGTTTGTACTTTTACATTAGTGCACTGGCACGAATTAAGAAATACAGCAGTAAGGTATATTAAAATAACTTGCATTATTCATACTTAAAGCTACCTTTCTAAATATTATGTGTTTAGAGCTTCGCACCATTATCCGTTTCTAAGAATGATAAAATACTTTGCTGCCTCAAACATTAATGTAAGCCATTTTTTTCTAGTGGTCTTCCACTGCCGACTGCTCACAGTGCCAACCTTGTCAATTCCAGTGGAGGTTCTGGAAGTTCCAGTGAGTCCGAGTCCAGTTCAGAATCTGATTCTGACAGTGAGAGCAGCTCTAGTGACAGTGAATGTAATGATGAAAACCGTAATGCAACACCAGAGGTAAGCACATACTTTTTCTTTATAGAATCAGAGACCCAGCAAATACCATTAGTGCCATCAGATCAAACATACTCACTTCCTTTTGTAATAATAATTGTGCATACTTCTTATTTCTACTTGGTGGCATCGCTGTTTTGCTCTTTTGGTATTACTAACAATGGGGTAGATCCAGAACTACAGATTACGTACAATAGCTACTACGCATGCCCAGTAGCTATTGTTCATTGAATTCCACAGACGGCCGTAGTTCTGGATCCGGCCCAGTGTGCCGTGTTTTCACCTAAGAGGCTTCTGCTTCTTAGGTGCGTATGTTTAGGTAGTGACCTACTGCTCATGCACAGTAGGTCATTTACGCAAGCTATGTACCAGTTAGGTATGTAGATTGCCTCCTTGCTGTAGTTTAAGTAGAAGGAGGCAGCGTAATGCCGCCTAGGCAAAAGTGGGAGGGGGGAGGGATTTAGATTAGCCAGGGAAGGTGGGGGGAGGCGGGGAAAGGGAAAGGTCTGAGCATAGTTTCCTTTTTAAGAAGGAAACTATGCATAAGGTAGCCCTATGCCACTCATAAAAGCCATAAGGTACCTAAATACAGGGGTGGGAGGTGGGTTAGGGGCAGGACGGTTGAGTTAGGTGTGGATCTGTCCACACCTAACTCACTCTTAGGTGTGAATACAGCCCAATGTTATAATATAATGGCTATTAGAGGAAACAACAATAGTTGTCAGCATTCTGGCCACAGAATAGATTGAGATCACAGAATCGGCAAGCAGAGTACATACAATAAACCCCCTTCAAGGACTGAAGGGGATTAGTTCTAATGCTTAGACAAGTTTTGATTTTGCATATCCCCCATCTTGTTGGGGATGAGTCTCTAGAATGTCCCAGGTACAAACTACGCTTTGCATTTTTTCTATACTGTATGATCAGCAAAGGCAGTTGTGCTGCCATAATACACAGTAATGACACACACGTTGTGTCTCCGTGCACCATTTTTATGTACTGTTGTTAAACCTTAGTAGACATGTATGTGTCAAAATATGCATAAAGTTGAAGGTTCAGGATACATATCTTTACCAATTAGGATACTAAGGGTTAATTATTACTGAAATAGATGTAATCTGCTTATTTTGTTTTTCTTATTACTGTGTGTAAATCTTCCATTATAGTACATATCTAATTATGATTCTAATTTACGTTATTGTTACAGTCACTTTAAGTATGTTTATATATTCAATATTGTGTATAAGCTATTTTCTGTTTGCACAGTATTCAGTGGAGACATAAAACACACATTATACAAATGTATGGTTTGCTGGTCTTATTTAGCATTTTTGTTTTGTTAGATTTCTCTGGGGTAGTGCTGTAAATTAAGATGAAAACATTCAGTGGCCGTACTAATTATCCATTTTTTACAGTCTAGCATTTTTTTGTTGTAATTGGAGTCAGTTTAATTTAAAATTACATTATTGTACATATAGCACTTTTACTCATATTATTTTGTTTTTATTCCCAGCCAGAGCCACCTTCAACAAACAAATGGCAGTTGGATAAGTGGTTAAATAAAGTCAACCCCCACAATAAAACCATAATCAACAACCAAAACGAGGTACATTCGGATACTAATACTGAGTCTCAAAATAACCAACAGATTGAAGGAGAAAATAAAAGACAGCTTAACAGCGTTATTCCTCAACCTGACCCACTGGCCAAAGATCGGGAACTGCTGAGTCCAGTGAAGGAAAAAAACAAACCTAGAGTTCCCCAAAAACCCCCAGAAGCAAAACCCTTGAAGCAAAAGTCACCAGCTCATAATGAACCAACTCCACAAAGAGCTGTTGCTAAGAAACAACCAAAAAAGGTCGAAAGAACATCCAGTGTTGAGGATTACACATGGAACAAACCAAACCCCACCAGCAGCACTCCCAAAGAAAAGGATGTACGAGAGAGTCAAGAGCCACCAAAAGCAAGGACAAAAGCCACAGTTGCTAAAACTGCACCACGAAAGGAACAAAGGACTTGCACAGGAAATGCTTCTGAGAAAAAGAAAGCAAGAGGAGCAACCAAAGTTGTTCCTAAATCTAGGGAATTCATTGAAACGGATTCAACATCAGATTCTAACACTGACCAAGAAGAAGTTCTACAGGTCAAAATATCAACGGCTTGTACCGGGCCCACAATTGCGGTTAAAACAAAGGACTGTAGCAGCAACATCCTCAGTGTGAGCAGCTTAACCAGTAATAGTAGCAGTATTTCACTAGACCAGGCTCCTATTGATTTGGAGGAGCCATTCTCCCCTCTTCCCGTTGTCCAAAGTGAACTTCTTTCTCCTTTAAGGGAATTTGAAGACCTTAAGTCATTATGGGTGAAAATAGACCTTAGCCTGTTATCTAGAATACCGGGCCAAGAGACTTTTGAAAATGAGGCTTTAAAGAACGATGTAAGAGATACAGGTTTTAAACAAAAAACTCAGTTGCCAGCAACAGCTGTTGAGAAAAGTTCTACGAAATCTAAAAGGAAGCACAAGGTGGGTTCAGTTACAGAACTTCTACAATGCTTAATATAGACATTGAATGTTTAGTGTAGACCAGCGGTTCTCAACCTTCTTTGAGGGAGTACCAGTTACCCACTATGGAATCAGGTCAAGTACTACTTTGCAAATCATGTGTGTGTGTATATATATA
>WWET01000613.1:556453-573457 GCA_011038615.1 Limnodynastes dumerilii
TCCTGTGAACGGAATGGGTGATGGTCAGCTTCATTGTGTGATCTTTGCAGGAAGCCAGCACCTGCTAAAAGGTAATAAAAAAAAACAAAGTTTTATTGATTTACTAATGGACTGAAATCTAGCTTTCCCACCATGTAGAGAAATGAGCATCTTAGACGGGAAAGCTGTATCTAATCCCCACTGTAAGAATCCACATGCCACTAGCAACCTGGGTTAAAATTGGAGAAAACTTAATCACACAATATCAACATAATGTTGGTATCACAAAAATGCCCTATCTCTTGATCTATACCAAGCATAGGCAAATAGTGGCACTCCAGGGGTAAAACTATAAGTCCCACCATGCTCTAACAGCATATATTTAGTGCTGGCTAGCACCTGTCGTTTGCATGTTATATATGCCTGATCTACACAGTAAAAAGCTATGACTTACAATGAACCACAGCTTCTGAATGTGTAATCTGTGTGTCAGGCTATTCTCTTCAAACCATATGGGTGCCAAAGTTGTGCATGTGCAGACACAAACTACTACCAGTCCCAATCAACATTTCATTAGGTTCAGTAGTCAATGCAGAAAAATAGAAGTGAATGGTATTTAAAGGTGATTAAAGCATCAAATTAAGTAACATTTATACCTTATTGCTGAATCCTGGCTCACAATAAGCACTGATCAAGATTGATTCAAATTTTATCAAAGATGTCTGAAAATTCAGTCAAGTGTTGGAGCCATTAGTCAGATATGTAATGACCTGTATTTGAATCAGGTATCCAGTATCTCTCCTTCTCTGCTCTTGCACAGCTCTGTTGATATACTGAATGTCAATTAGTAAAGTAGCCAAGGTTGTATTTGGATGTAAACTTTTCTTGTTTGCTATCCTTCTTACCACACTATTGCTTGATTATCAGCCACAGTCAACACACTATATATAAGCAGGGGTGCAGTCATTAAAAAGCTTTCTCAAGCCCCAACAAGTCTATCTTTGGCTCTTCTAGTTACCTTTAATAGAATATGCATGTGAGCATACTTGCCAACTCTCCCAGAATGTCCAGGAGACTCCAGAAATTCAAGCTTTGCTCCTAGAATCATGGAGAGCTGGCATATCTCCTGCACTTGATCACAACAGTGCTTGATGCCACACATTTAAGCCATGCCCCCAACGTCAGTTCTGTGATCGCTACTTATTAATTTCAACTTTGACCACTGATGTAAGGCACAATGAACAATAATAATTATTAGAAGTTAATCCACAGGCCACAGTGGGAACTTATCACTGTGTTTTCTTAACCCATGCCATGGGGAGGATGAATCCATTTCATTCTAGGGGCTAATAAGCATTTGAAAGCAGAGAGGTCTGGAAATAGGATCATAGGTCAGTTAGAAAGGACTCCCCTGGTTTTGTGGAAGTTGCCTATTGTCTATGTATTATTTATTTTCCATTAATTATTATATTCTTGACAGCTTCCTTCTCCTTCATGGAGCAGTGTAACTCCCACACTCCTCTTCCCTTCTGGGTGGTCTTCTTTCAGGACCCCTGGTTTTCACATTCTAATTAACGAATTTCCCACTATTCTTCTAAGTCCCCTCCAGCAACAATTAGCCATAACTCTGCTCTTTAGCCCAGATACATTCTGTCTTTGCTTAAATATTTCTAAAGTAACAAGGACATCATGAAGAATAGAAATGTTGTTTTCCTGTTTGCGTGATAAAACTTCTAAGTTTAGATGGATATATGCTTTTCTCACACATGGCTGGTTAAACAAATAAAGAATACATACTAATACCTTGGTGCTCAGGTTATATATTGCAGTTTCACAGACAAAAGAACTACAATAGTTCTGACAGAATAAAATCAGTTGAAAAAGTCTGAAGCAATTCTTTAGGAAAAGCAAATTAAGTAAACCCATCTTGCCCTTAAATTATATTAAGCATTGAAGTGACAATATGCAAATGACCTGTTACATTTACCATATTATGCTGCTAAATGGAGATGTTCAGAGCAAGAAGCAAGAAAGACTTCAGATTAGAAATGTTCCTTTTGGTCTTAAACCAATCTACTACCCCAATTACCATAATGTAAAAAACCCATTATCCTTTATTTAGACCTTGTAAAATATGCCATTGCGGTAATAAAATAAAAGTGAAAGTGAAAGTTGCTTAAAAGGTTACGTACATCACTAGAGTTAAATCAAATGACAGGTTAATGACATGAAATAAGTTCAGAAAACAAATACAGTAATCATCAACATAGTAAACACTTTGTTTAAGTAGAATTACATTTCAGCTTTAAGGTTTTGTTTCACTAACACTGTTGAAAATTTTTATTATATACTAAGCACAGGGGAGTATCTACGGGTAATGTAAGGTACTGTCTTTCCCCCGAAAATAAGACAGGGTCTTATATTTTTTTTTTCAAAAAAAAAAAGGCACTAGAGCTTATTTTCAGGGTAGGGCTTATTTTTATTTGTTTTGTTTATATATCCCCTCTTGTATTTAGGTTAACAGCTCACCTTTACTGTGCACACTGTAGTTCACTTGCTCAGAGGCCGGTGCACTAAGTACCACCGGTCTGCCCAAAGTATTTGTCAGCAGTAGACCACAGCTGTGGAGGCAGGGCTCACTCACCGAAGGATCGGAGAGGGAGGCTCGCAGTAACAGTGGGCTAGGCACACGGACGCTCACAGGCCAGGAAGCCTCGGTGCTCAGCGGAGTCAGGACGCACTGCACGTGACTAGGACTTCTTTTCGGGGTAGGGCTTATATTTCAGGAAATATGAAAAATCATGGTAGTGCTTATTTTATGACTAAGTCTTATTTTCGGGGAAATAGGGTAGTAGCAACACTGCACCCCCTGTGGGCCAGATCCTGAACTACGCCCATGGGCATATTGCATGCGCACAGTGACTACTTCTGTCTGTAGTTGAAAATTGGTAGCCCGTAACAGTAGCGTAAGTATGGACGAAAGGGCGTGCCTATATTACTATAGCCGTAATTATGCTCCAGTTACAGAATGTAGGTGGGGGGAGGCATTTAAATCGTACAGTATGGGCTGGGTTACGTAGTTACGACCGCCGCGTAGTTACGTCCTGCTGTAGTTACGATTGGAAAAGTTGAGGTAGGGTTTAGCAGGCGTTAGGCTGTGAAATTACGGCCGGGGAAGTGCATAGTATTTACGCTGTTCGTATTTACGCAAAGCGTTAGTCCATGGTTCAGGATCTGGCCCTATGCCTCTAACTGGTTCCATTCTTGTGCGGTGAACTGCTAAACAAGGTCTACTTGAACTTAACTTAGTGCTGGATCTTTCATCAATTACTTTGAAAATGTTAAATATATACTGTGTATACTTCTAGGTTCAAGTGGGAAATATTAACCACAGTTCTAGTGATTAGGACCAAATGCAGATTTCAGAAATGTTGGGGTTTCCTGCACTCTGCATGCTCAAACATAAGGAATCCACCATGGATCTTGATCCTCAGGATCTAGGCTTTCATGTTGGATGCCATACCCATGACACGGCGGAATAAGTCACCATGTGTGCTGCTTGTCCACATTGTGGTAGGGGGATGTATTTAAATCGTACAGTAAGGACTTGGTTATGCTCTTATGTACAATTCTCATTTATGTACCGGCGCTTTTTTTTTAAGGAGGCGGAGTGTAAATTTTAAGGTAGGGTTATGGATTTGGAAGTCCTGTATGTGTGAGGAGAGTGGTCTGCCCTCATACACACACAGAACATAAGATCGCTATCAGAACTCCACTACCACGGTTGCTGGAGGTCTGACTTCATCGATGATGGAGTTCTGCTTCCAGCCCTTAAGTGCTTCGGGCCGGATTCACAAACTCGTAAGTGTTGCACATACATCCATAATTTAACGATTGTATCTACTACGCATGCGTAGTAAGTATTTTACGCAATCTATGTATCGTTTCATTATATAGATTGCGTATATGCAGTTAAAGACTGCATATACACAATCTACGTAACGATCAATACATAGATTGCATAAAATTGTTACTACACATGTATAGCATGCATATATGGAATCTACGTAATGAAACAATACGTAGATTGCGTAAAATAGTTACTACGCATGCGTAGTAGATACAATCGGGAAATTAAGGACATATGTGCAACACTTGCAGGGTTGTGAATCCGGCCCTTCATAGGTAAGAGAATGAGTTAGGGCATGGTTGGTGGAATTATTTCCTGTGTTAATGTATATACAGTCATAATTAGTATAGTGATTATGACATTCTTGTAACCCAATCAGAACACAATCCATTCAATGCAGACTCATGACTTTTGACAGATTCTGATATTGGGTGGGTTGCGCTCATAAGGTCCAATAAATCTGAACAGATCGGAAAAGTTAAAGAAGGATCCTGTGGTTGGAAATCTGGGTGATTGGTAGGGGTGGTTTCCCAAGTGCTTGCACAGATGTGTGTATATAATGCGGATCCACTATCAGATACATACCCTGTTTCCCACAAAATAAGACCTAGTCATAAAATAAGCTCTACCTTGATTGTTCATATTTCCTGAAATATAAGCCCTACCCCGAAAATAAGCCCTAGTCACATGCAGTGCGTCCTGACTCCGCTGAGCACAGAGGCTTCCCGGCCTGTGAGCGTCTGCGCGCCTGGCCCACTGTTACTGCGAGCCTCCCTCTCCGATCCTTCAGTGAGTGAGCCCTGCCTCCACAGCTGTGGTCTACTGCTGACAAATACTTTGGGTGGACTGGTGGTGCTTAGTGCACCAGGCTCTGTGCAAGTGAACTACAGTGTGCATAGTAAAGGTGAGCGTCCATTTCCTGCTCAATAGGCGCCATTTTATATGTCTATTTGGCGCTGAACCCCAGCTTCAGCTGTCTAACTCAACCACAGACCCACCACCAAGCTTCATCAACCCTATACCAAAAAACAAAAACCTACAGTGTGCTTCATTGCTAACCTAAATACAAGAGGGGATAAATAAACAAAAAAAAATGAAACCCTACCCCCAAAATAAGCCCTAGTGCCTTTTTTTGCAGAAATAAAATATATAAGACCGTGTCTTATTTTCGGGGAAAGACGGTAGTAGCGCTTCTCTTGCTTACTCACCTTTTTTTAGAGTTATCATGAGATTGTGTTTCTTTTAAAATGGTACTATTTGGTATTTTACATTTCTGCTCTGACTGATGCTGTAATGTGTGGCTATCCGTGTTTTCAAGGTTTCACAGCAAATTATATCTGTTTAGTTGATTAAATTATCATTTAATTTCTATAATATTTAAAGCTAGTATTTTATAATAATTGTAATCATATTTATTTACTTATTTATTTATTTGTTTTGTTACTTTTAGAAAATGAAGGTCAATGGAGATTTTTCTTGATATAAATCACATGTGTAACGAAATACCACTTGTGCTTGTGGGGCACCTATATGCTGTGTTTCTGGTCTATTGTGCTGTCAAGGTTACTACTACTAAACTGAGGCATCTGTGACACTGACTGATATGCACACTAACCATTATTATCTTATAAAGGCACAATATTGAAAAGCTGTGTTGCTTTTTATTCCCGTATCTTTGGTGATCAGTGATGACAGACAAGGATAAGAACAAGGATATGTATCACAGTTGTTAATACAAGTATTCATTCCACTTATGTATTATAAAAAAAATAACTGTGAATTACCAAGACTTTATTGTTACAGTAATAATAATATCAAACAATATGTAAACTACTTTATTTTATGCTGGAATCATAGAATTTGATGGCAGATAAGAACCCCTCTAGGATCATCAAGTCTGCCCTTTACACCTATCATTTCAAACAAACCTTAATCAAACTTTCCCTGGGCCTACCACTCGATAGTTATGATTATACAGAGAACACTTGTCACTTGTCACTCACTCACCCCCTGGAGCCACACATACACTAGGGTTAATTTTGTTAGCAACCAATTAACCTATCAGCATGTTTTTGGCGTTTGGGAGGAAACCCACGCAGTCACGGGGAGAACATAGAAACACAGATAAGGCCTTGTTCAGGAATGGAACTTATGACCTCAGTGCATGGTGCTGCATGGAATGGGGCAGAACACAGCAAGAAAAATTCTGCTTCATTTATGTTGGCCGCCCCTGTCTAAACTGACCTCATACTGAAATAAAAATAGTTTCCCAATGTACAGTCGCAGATGAAAAAAGTGTTAATGGTAATATGTGTTTCTTTGCCATTCGTAGCACTGCTATATCCACTCTGTTACACAGCTTTAACAGCAATTGGTGATCAAAATTAATATATATTAATTCCCGTTTCTCTTAATGCAGAACTCATCAAAGTCTTCGCAGGCTCCCTCTCCATGGGGAGGCAATGGAAAGTAAGTCATTTTTTTGTTTCTTCATAAAAATGAATTATTACTAACTGAAATACAAGATTGATAGCTTTGGTATGAAGGTCTGTTCTCAGGTCATAGACAGATATATCTGAAAGTCATAATCAAGAATCCGCTACCTGTAATGTCTGAAACATTAGTGCTAGAGGCTTTAGAATTCTGAAACAATTTGGTCCTTAAACCAAGTGATAGTCATAAAAGCGATGTTAATTAGATAGCAAGTACTATGTCATTTCAGAAAGTCAAAGTAAAGTTAACCTCCATGGCCGTGATTTTTCAGCGATTGGTTCTTTAATGAAAGACCAATGAATAATTTATTGATGGTCAGTGCTGTGAAATAAAACAGACCTTGTATCAGTGGTTAAATGTGAAGACGCTTAATCAGGCAATTATCAAAGGGATCACCCCTTATTTTAATGATAATTTACTTACACCTGGAAATAAAGAGTACAATTAATAAACCGTAGTTATGCTTCAATGACTGATGATGATAAAGAGATACAAATTCAACTAGTCCATTGTGGCACAAAATGTCTGTACGAGAGCCCTTAGATCCACTAACGTATACTTAATTAAATGAAGTGCGTATGAACAGCCATCCTCTTGTTATGAAGGTAATTGAATGCCCTTGGAGTTACATACATGTTTTATCCTAAAACACTCCATTGATTGTAGAGGTCAAATTTCTTCTTTTTATTGGCAGACTGCCATGTGAGACAATGCCGAGCCTTTTATACCGATTTTGACAAGAGGCCTTAGTGCACTGTTACAATCAGTACTTTACATTTGAATAATACTTCCTCAGATTTTTTCTCACCATAAAAACAAAGACTGGGGACCGTATTCACACATACGTTTTTTGTGGCGGATTGCGTGCGTATTTTTAGGAGTGGATTAACTGCTCATGGGTAGTAACATTTTCCACGCAAATTACGTAGTATTGCGCATGTAAGTATTTTAGGCATGGATTTTTGAATCGCACTAAGGAACATACGTATGGAGGGGCATGGTTGTTTTACGTATGTTAGCAGTTACGTGAAAATGGGCGGGGGGAGGCATTTAAATGTACATTTGAGGGCGCGGTTAGATAGATACGTATGATTATGTAAATAACATACGTGCGTACACACGTAGAGATAAGGGGGCCTGATCCAGACCTAGTTAAGTGCTTAACCTTAGTTACTCCTGGGCTAAACCATGTTGATTGCAGAGGAGTCATATTTCATCTGTTGCAAACAGTATTAGAGTTGAGAGGTGATGTTTCCTATTTCAAGTCTAAATAACAGTGTGATAGTAAAGCTGGTCAGTATCTGTGTGCAGTAAGCAATTCAAAGATATATCCCTGCATGCAAAGTATACAACTAACTTGACTTCCCCTGCAATCAACATAGTTTAGCCCAGGAGTAACTAAGTTCAAGCACTTAACTAGGTCTGGATCAGGCCCAGGGTGCCCTATGGAAGCGTAAGTCATCGAAAACCCGTCCGGGCGACGGGAGTGTCATGGGTGTTGCCTTGCTACGTAAAAAACACGCATGTAGTAAATACAGATCTGTGAAACTGGTCCTGGATCCATAGTTTCAAAATACAAAGAAATCAGTTGGAAAGTTACACCTGAGAAGAACCATGTTGAATTTCAGGGGAGGAATTTTCTTTTATTGCTTATAATATTAGAGTTGAGCGGTGATATTTTAAAGTAAAACTGGTCGGTATCTGTGTACAGTAAGCAAAACCAAAGTATTTTCACTGCATTCAGATAGTAACATTGGGCGGTAGTAGTAGTTTGGAGTAGTTTAGTTAGAAAGAGGCAGCATAATGCCGTCTTGGGGAGTATTTCATAGAATCATAGAAAGTGACGGCACATGGCCCATTTAGCTATAAATTGGAGGAGGTAGGGATTTAGATTAGCCGGGGAGGGCAGGGGGAGGAGGGGAGAGGCAATGACCATGCATGGTTTCCTTCTTATGAAGGAAAATCTGCACGGTAAGATAAGGTAGCCCTATGGCACTTGTAAGTGCCATAAGGTACCTAAAAACTGGGGGGGGGGGTTAGGGGGGGGATGGGGGGGGGGGGTTAGGGGCAGGACGGGTGAGTTAGGTGTGGATCTGTCCCCACCTAACTTACTCTTAGGTGTGAATACTGCCCATTATTTTCACTCACCCAGAAATTCAACATGGTTTTGCTCAGGTGTAATTTTACACCAGATTTTCTCTATTTCAAACTCTGGATTTGGCCTATGATAGTAGAAGGTGATAAAAGATGTGCAAAGACAAGTAAAAAACAATTATATTAGTACACTTATGGAATAATTTATTGAATGAGGTGGTTTGGTTGACAGAATTCGTGGCCTCATTTTAGGAAATAAGGGGGTAAGGTCTATTCTGCACAATGACAGGATTAGGACAATGGGCTGGATCCAGACCTTGTTAAGTGCATGAACTTAGTTACTCAAGGGCTAAACCATGTTGATTGCAGGGGAGTCATATAAAAAACAATTATATTAGTACACTTATGGAATAATTTATGGAATGAGGTGGTTTGGTTGACCGAATTCGTGGCCTCATTTTAGGAAATAAGGGGGTAAGGCCTATTCTGCACAATGACAGGATTAGGACAATGTACCGAATCCTGACCCACGAGCACCTTATGGCCGCCAGAGGTCAGTACGGCCAGCATCGTATCGGTGAGTGCATGCCCCGTGCACTGCCCGCTGTCGGGAGTAAATCTGAATACTTACGTGTCCAGATTCCTACCCTAACTTTTATGATCAGCTATGCGTCCGTAAAGGCTGATCGTAACGGAGCTTCCCTGCCTGTTCCCTAATTTGCATGTCTATCTCCTCCTTTACGGTGGAGATACAACATGCGTAAATGGGCGGAAAGCCCCCTTTTCGTAACAGCCGCTGGCCGTAACTTTAGTTACGGACGCCAGCCCTTACGGCGTTGTATGAAGGTTGTGCGCGTGCTCACAACCTTCAAAACAGGGGAATTACGGGTGAGCTGCACGTAACTCCCCTGTCGGCCGTTCTTCAGGATCCGGCCCAATTATACAATCGGCAGCCGAATGACGGCTGTATTATTGCTGAAATACTTGGCAAATAGAAACCTATTTCCACCCTGGTATATGGTTAGGGTTAGGTTGTGGGAAACTGAGGGTTAGGGCTTAAGGGGAAAAATAGGGTTGTGCTGCAGGACATAAAGAGTTAGGGCTAGGCTGTGGCACATGTAAGGTTAGGACTCAAGAATGGAAGGTTAGTGTTAGGCTTTGGGAAATAGAGGGTTAAGGAAGAGTTCAGATTATGGTTAGCACAATAAGCTTACCTTCCGTTGGTTGGAGTCGCCATTCAACTGCCATATGATTGTCTGCTGGAACTGGCAAACCACACATCAAGTAAATTCTTTTATGCTGCGAGATAAAATGTGATTTTTTTTTTTACGTTGCGTGCCATGTGCTGTTCCAGAGAACTTTGCGCAGAATTGAATGTTCCTTAAGAAGACATACAGTATGTGTATGGCAGATACAAGCATTTATTGACAATGACTGAAACAATTGTGACTCAGTAAAGTGAGATAGACAGCGGAGGCCGGCTATTTTCAGGGAGCAGAATTATCAAGTATAATTCCGAGGCATTTTGTACAGCTTTGACATCCTGCTGTCTGTGTGTGAGAGAGCGCATGTTAATATCCAGCAGGCTTTTGTCACCAGGAGATTGCTAATCTCCTCGTCTAGAATTAAACGCACCTCTGTAATCAGCATTAGTTCTGCACCAAACACAACATTTCTAAACAGTATGTAAGGATTCATCGTAATTACAGCCAATTTCCCTTTCCATTTTGAAGGAGTTGTATAGAAATGTTCATAATTCTTCTTTCCTTTTGGCACACAATAATACATGGCAGGGGTCTTTTATGAATTGCACTTTGACTATCGCATGGACTCTGTTTGTAGGAAATTGCCATTGTGGTTTTCCCAAACGATAAAATAATAGGCTTTGTATTATCTGTTGGATTTTTTTTTTCTTTTTCTGGCTATCGGTTGCACTGATAGAATTTGGCAGCAGGTAGAAATTCATTACAACCATGCTATGCCAGAGGTCTCTCATTCTCTGTCTCTGTCTCTTTAAACGTGAGACAAGCTCAGTATAAGGGAAAAATAAATGACCTCTTTGAGAGATGATACATTTTTTTTTCACCTTTAGATACTGTGATTAAAAACAAAGGGAAAACCTTGTAGCATTGTGAATCTTCTCTCGGAATCGCTTGAGTCAGAACAGGAAATAACAATCCTTTTTTTTAAATTTATTATTATTACTGAGAAAGGCACCTAGCTGGAATATATAATGCATGTTTGATTTGTTTTTTATTTTCTTTAAGAAATGATATATTTATAAAGTGTATATCTGACTGCCTGAATTGTATGCTGTATTGTCAGAACCTATATGATATTTTTTTTAAAGATAGCAGCACACATTACATTATATGTAGACATGCCAATATGTATCCCTGAAGCGATTTGTTGGTAGGCAGGTGTTTTAACACGTTATTTGCAGTTTTAAGATTCTCTTACCAAAACATAATGTAGTCATTATAAGGAGAATGACTGAGTGTGGCATATGTAGAAAATATACCACAAAATTATTGCAAACATATAGTTAAAAACAAAAAATGTAAAGCAACAACTGTGTGTATAGATGGTTGGTGTTTATCTACATGATATGCCAAGTGGTACTCTACAACAAAGAGCTTGAGTACTCTACTCCTGTTTTAGAGCATATGTACATGCTAGCCTCTGACAGATCTGGCATGAAATGTCGACAGTCAAAATGCCCACAGGTCAGAATGTAGACAGGTTGAAATGTCGACAGTTGAGTATTTTGTTAGTGTTTGTTTGCAACATTTGTAAACTTAATGTAATGCAGGCAGCTTGTAAAAACTTCAGAAATGTAATATATATAAAATATATATTTTTACCAACTTAGAGCCGGATCCAGACCTAAGGACGCCCTGCGGCCGACATCGTAGCGGGGATTGCATGCCCCACGAACTCCCTGCTGTCGGTAGGAAATCTGGACACTTACATGTCCATATTACATGTCCTACCTTAAGTTTAACAATCATGTGGCACATCCCCTGCCACGTCCCCTCATTTACATCTGTATCTCCGCCTTGACGGCGGAGATACGACGATCATAAAGGTGGGGACATCCCCTCTCCCATAAGCTGCGGTGTACGTAACAAACTTTACGTACGCCGACCCATACGAAAGCGTAAGAAGGTTTTGCTTGTGCACAACCTTCTAAACAGTGAATTTACGTAATTTCACTGTCGGACGGACCCGAGGATCTACCCCATAATACTCAACTGTCGACATTTTGACCTGTCTACAATTTGACTTGTCAACATTTTAATTGTTGAGATAACAACCGGAAAGGCATCTGAGTATTACATAATATTGATATTGCTGCACTAGTTGAAATTGTCATTTAATGGGTTGGGGATCAGATGGAATTGTTTTAAAATACTAGTTTTCCATGCATTTCCCAGTATGCTGTGCTGTGATGTACATACAGGCAGGTTGATTTTTCCAGTCTACAGTAGTGTCGCAAGATGATAATTACACTTTTTTTCTATACTAATCTTAATCTTTTGCTTGTTATATATCATTACAAAAGCTAACATTAATATGACTTTGTATTAGGAATACAGAAACCCCTTCTCCAATGTCACTGAGTCCATCGCCAGCAAGTTCTGCTGGGAATAGTAGCGCAGCACCAGGTTCCTCTGCAACGGGTACTGTATCTATCCCACAGCGCATCCACCATATGGCTGCCAGTCATGTTAACATCACCAACAATGTTTTGCGTAGCTATGAACACTGGGACATGGCTGACAAGCTTACAAGAGAAAATAAAGGTATGTCCCCGATACTGTAATATTGATACTGTTGTACCTGATTATGAAAAGTGTAATTGTTTTTTTTAGTGCCAGGAACAGTGATTAGTAGTATTGTTAGAACTGTTAGTAATGAGATCAACTATTATAAACTCATTGATATATCATAGCATTTTATATATTTTTGCTCTGCACATAACCCTACCCTGAATTTATAAGTCAATCAGGGTTAAGACACAGAGCAGAGAGAACAGTACGTGTTTATATTTCATTACCTCTGAGCACTGTTCTTGTCTGCAGATAAATTCTTGTACTTCTCTTGAAACTCCTAGTGACTACATAAAAGAGAATATAGTTCTGCAATCATTTTACTAATCCCACTTGATGTGATCTCTTGATTCCAAATACTAACCACCAGTAATTCTAGTATCTTACATGTATTCATTAAAAGCCAATTAACTTCATTAACCTCTTGAAATAAATTCCTTTGGATGCATGCACTCCTCAGTGGTGCCAGCTAAGAACATTTTTGCATATTTGTTTGCATTATTCATGTACGTTCTGTTGGTACATTTGTAATTCTTTCATGTTTACATATTTCGACAATATTTTAGTTGAATATTAGAAGTGAACAAAAATAGCCAAATGTCACGTGAAGTAGCGTGCGTATTTTTAGGTGTAGTAACTTTATTTACGTAAGTTACGTAGAATATACATACATAAGTGCTTTAGGCACGGTCATGTGAATCGCACTTGGGGAAATACGTATGGATGGGCTGTGTTGAAATACGTACCTAAAAAGTTACGTGAAAGAGGGTGGGGGGAGGCATTTAAATGAGTCTTAGAGGGCGCGGTTACACAGAAATGCACGTACTGGATACATATATGCACGTAAGCACACACGTAAAGTTAGAGGTGGTCTATGGAGGTGTATGCCTACGATTGCACGGCCATGAGAGGGGCGTGTCATGGGTGTTGGTGGGTATTGGCTTACTACGTGCGTATAATTACATACTTTTGAACAAACGCATCTCTGAATTCGACCCTGTGTCACATAGTAATAGTATGATTGAAAACTAGATACATATATTTCAAACTTAAATTCCAAAAAGTTAATTGTGTTTGGAGATATTATTTCCTTACATCTATCACTGTTAACTTGATTTTTTCTTTTAATCTAAATGATGTTAGTTATTATGGACCTGATCCGTTCAAGTGAGGGGAGGCCACTCTCGAAATGAGACCCCCTTCTTTAAGATTTTCAAACCATACTCACTTAAAATGGGGAGGGTTTAAAAGTCTAAACAGGGTGGAGCATACCTCATTACCATGTACCCCCTCCCGCTAGTGCTTGCACACGCAATTGCTGCCAGAAATGGGTGGTTTCACAGGTCCAGTTAGGTGGTTATTTTGTGACATACACAAAAGTGAAAAGCTGTCATTTTCTGATTGTTAGGTCTATTATATTTATTCTATTCAACTGTGACATCTGCCACAGTAAAGAATCCCACACTAATATAATAGTGGAATTTCATTAATTTGCAAGTTTTGTTCTCTGCACTCGGACCACTGTCTAGTGGTACTAAGGGCAACTGGGCAGTCTTGTCGAGAGGTAGCAACCGTACTTCTACTTTAACCAGCTGGGATTATGTACTTTTAAACCACTGCATGTGTCTACATGATCTGAAAGGTGGTACTTGACCTGATGCCAAAGTGGGAAACTGGTCCTCCCTAAAAAAAGGTTGAGAACCGCTGCCCTGTATGGTTCTTGATCACCTAAGGCCAGTTCTGTCTGGTTACTCAAGATGAGTATTCCAGTTAATTAAGTTAAGTGTATAGCTCTGTAGATATCAACACCCAAAATGCAGACATCCATTTACCTAATTTTGAGCCCTCTTTGCTATATTTTCTAGAACCATTTACCACAATTGCACAATTGTACAAGACTGAGAGCCAGATCAACCAGGGCCATCTGTAAGAATGCTGACTCCAGCACATGGAAGTTCCCTCATAAAGAGGCAACATCTACCCCGTAAACTTACTCAATCCAGTCGCTCTATCGGAAGTGTTATTCCTTATAAGTCTTAATAGGTCAGAATGTGCTCTGATCATTTATTATGTATTTGTATGTATGCACAGTGTGCCAAATGCTTCCACTATTAAAATGCATGGGAGGTAGAAAAATGTTGTTGCCTGTATTCGTCTTGAAGTGTCGTCAGAAATAAAGTGGCTTGTAGGAAGGGGTATTTAAGTAATCATGACTGAGCCTTTGCACAGTGACTGACCCAAAGCCTACCACATGTAGCATATATCAAACAGGTTCATGCACAGCTGTCAAACCCTATTTAGAGCCTGGTTGTGGTGTGGTTAGTACTGGGTGTCCTCCCCTGTGGGTTTGCAAACACCAATGTCTTCAGGCTTAAAAGTTCTCAAACATTTACACAAGCCGTTCAAGGGTGAGGCGGTGAGATTATATTTTCAATTACACAATAATTCTTATTTATTTTATTATTTATTTATAGGTTTTTATATAGTGCCATCAGATTACGTAGCACTTTACAATTTTACAATGATTGTAAAAAGACTGGTAGTAACAAAGAGACTGGGTGGGTAAGAGGACCCTGTTCACAGACTTATAATCTATAGGACATTGGGGATTGATGTATAAGTGCTATACATACTGTATCTTACAAATGGGCCAGCCAGGTTGTATGGTAAAAGTGCTCAGTGCTCCGTATGATCCAGTCACACAGCAGCAAAACTTAGGGCAATTTTAGTATGGAAAGAGAAAGTTTAAATTTGTGTTAATCAGGTAGCAGAAAGGAAAATTAATAACAAACTAGTTGTAGACAAATGCTAAGAAGTGGTGAGGAATTTGGTACGCTTATCTGAAGAGGTGAGTTTTAAGGGAGCACTGGAAAGTTTGGAGAGTAGAGGATAGTCTTATTAGGCAAGGAAGGTTATACCAGAGAGTAGGTGCAGCCCAGAAGAAGTACTGTAACTAGGAATCAGAGCATTTGTTTAGTGTAGAGGAGAGCTGTATGTCCTGTGAAGAGAGAGAGAGCGAGCTGTGATATACCTTGAGATGAGTGGGAATATGTATGCAGGTGCAGTCATATTGATGGCTTTATAGTTTAACAATAGGATTTTGTATTGAATTCTGTGAAATACAGGCAAGCAATGTAGAGTGGACCTGCTCTAGAAGAGCGTTTTGCAAGAATTATCAGTATCGCTATTGCATGCAGTATAGACTGTAGGGGGGTAATTTTATATTGTGGGAGTCCAATAAGAAGAGCATTTATCAATGCAGGAGATGATTAATGTGTGAATGAGAGTTTTTGCAGTGTCCTGTGTGAGCTGTTTGCGTATTTTGTACATTTTTTTAGATGTATGTAGCAGGATTTAGAAACTGATTGTATGTGAGGAACGAAGGACGTTTCATGGTCAATAGTAATACCTCAACAGAAATAGAGAATCTCAAACTCAAAAACAGAACTAAATATAGTTCCACCTGCCAATAAAAGTTACTCACCTGGGGCTGGATCCAGACCTAGTTAAGTGCATGAACTTAGTTACACCTGGGCTAAAACCATGTTGATTGCAGGGGAGTCATATTTTATCTGTTTCAAACAGTATTAGCGTTGAGAGGTGATGTTTCCCAGTATCTGTGTGCAGTAAGCAATTCAAAGATATACTCCGCATGCAAAGAATACAATTAACTTGACTCCCCCTGAAATCAATATGGTTTAGCCCAAGAGTATATTTAGTTCTGTTTTTGAGTTTGAGATGGCGGGAGGACATCCAAGATGAAATGGCAGCGAGACATTCGGTTACTCATCAGATAGCTCCAAAATCTTTCCAGTGTGTATTGTCAAACAATGCTGCAGAATTTTTAGATTCTTGCATCACATTGTCTGATTTTGTTTCCAGATTTCAAAAGCTCAACGATATCCCAAGTGAAACGATTCCTATTCATATTTCTGCACAGCGCCACCCTGTGGGTGAGCATATAATTAAAGCAAATGTTCATTTGAACAGTTTGTGAAATGAACAACAGGAAAACTATAGAACAGTGTGTACGGGGAAATCGTTGAGCAGGTCGGAGTTAAAATCATTGCTATAGATTTGAAAAGATGTCAGATCATCTCCGAACCCTGCGTGTGTGTAACCTGCTTAATTCTCACGTGTTACATGAAAAAAGGGAGATTCCTAGAATATTAAGTTATCTAATTCTCTAATCAAATAATTATTAAGTTTTTAATTTGTGCAATTTAAGGGGAAAAAATCTAACTAGCTTAATCTAAAATTGCATCTTATTAATGACATAATTATGGGCATTATGCACAATCCTGATATAAACCCACAAGCATTTCCACAGTAGGGTGTTTCGATGCAAAAATGAAATATTATGAATCTAGCAATTAGCACAGTGTGTTATAATGCTAAATACCTAGATTGAAATTAAAATACAATGTTAGTGTAATAAATAATCACACCACGTGAAATACTAAATTCTATTATGGATCCTATTTACTGCTTATTTAAAAATGTATTTAATTACTTTAATTAAAGCATAATTAGATTTGTTTTCTTATAAATAATAAAATGTAACAGAAATATAGCATTGGTTTTCTAAATGCCTACAGGCTTTAAATAATCAATGTAGACTACTTCCGTGATATTATTAGCAGCCATATCAGTAATCTGACCTCTGGTAAGGCACAGGATCATAAATGTGGGGTT
>WWET01000613.1:573479-595024 GCA_011038615.1 Limnodynastes dumerilii
GTTCAGCAGCTAACAGGTTATATGGGAGGCACAGAGTCTATTTTTTATTGTGCTAAGTATTATTATAACTGTGGACCAGATCAAGACCTCCACCGGCACGCCACTCCACTGCAGCGGCAGCCAGGTCTCTGCTGCATCCTAACTCCCTTTGCAGGCAAGGGGAAGTGACTCCCTTAACACACATGGCCTTATGAACAACGCTACCATAAAACATTCCATTTTATGTGGTTACTGAGCGGAAGCCTGAATTGTATTAATAACAGTCCTTACTGTACAATTAACATACCCCCTCCTCACTGCATACATGCTGTTCACATCCCGCACCACCATTACAAGAACTTCCATTACAAGATTGGTAATGAAAGCGCATTGTGCGCATACACACAAGTAAAATGCTTGTTTTCTGCATCTTGCATTTTTGCTTAAGCCTGGATCCACTGTGTCTGCCACGTTTTATTGGTCGTGCATAGACACAGTGACACATATGGTAGAGAGGTCCCGGCTTCCAAGAGATTACAGTTCACAAATGTAGGGAGTCATTAATGATGCTAACAGGAGATCCTCAGTTTCGACTTGTATTGCATTTTGTCTACGTTTGCGTTCTGCGTAAGCTCACAGCATTCAGTGGGGTGTGGGTCCCCGGAAAGAACGGCCCTATTTCAATAGGACCATTTCTTCCCAGTCAGTTTCGAACTGGCTGTGATTTTGATTGCATATGCCTCGGAGAATCGATCCACGGAGCACCGAACACAGAGCTCCGAAAGGTAAGCCTAAAAACGACTCCAACCCTTCCCCTAATTCTAACCCTAACCCTCCCCTTCCATTACCTTAACGCTAACCTTCCCTTCCCCGCAGCCTGACCCTAACCCTCCCTTCCCCCTGCAGCCTCTAACCCACCATCTCCCGCAGCCTGACCCTAATTCTCCCTTCCCCACAGCCTGACCCTAACCCACCATCTCCCACAGCGTGACCCTAATTCTCCCTTCCCTGCAGCCTGACCCTAACCCTCCATCTCCCGCAGACTGACCCTAACCCTCCCTCCCCTGCAGCCTGACCATAACCCTCCCTCCCCTGCAGCCTGACCCTAAACCTGGAGAGGTAACTCACCTTTCCCGTGGTCTGGGTCCTGCGGTAGCAGTGGCGTCGTTCCCGAAAAGGAATGGGTGAGTGCCGATCGGCATACTCACCCATTCTGAAAACCGCCATTTTGGGAATTCCTATAAATTATTAACCTATAAATTGATTTGAGCAACCACCATTTTGTGCATTCTTGTTTGGAAGTATGTCTGACAGCAGCTGACAGGGGGTGCCGTTCCAGAGCAGCTATTTTTGAGGCTTTAAGGGGTCCCTCCTCAGGGAAGTTAGCTCTCAATTTAAAAACACATGAAATGTGACTCAAAATATTAAATCTAACTGTTAGAGTCAGGACCACCACAGAAGAAATGAGTTGATAGTGGCTGGTTGCTTTTGCATTTTATTTCACAGATTGCATGGCAATGTTGCTGAGGCATTTTCCTTTTTTTGTTTCTGCCTTTCACCCATTAAATTGAATTGAGTAATCACCATTTTAAGTATTCTTAAGTGGCTATGGGTGTTTAGTATTTTTATAATTTATCATTTCCATCATTTAACATTATGAGATTTAAGCTCAGCGTCAGAAATAGAAAAGACATAGGAAAACTTTAGCTTAATTATTTAAGCTTTGAAAGCGTTTAAGCTTCTTCAAACCACGTTCAACTGACTAGATTCTGATGACTTGACTACTGCCATAGACCACAGATACCCTTACATATATCACAAGTTGAGGATATCATTTTATACCAACGGACTTGAGCAAGGCATCTGCCTACTTTCCATGTGATCTTCCAATTTTCTGAACTGCGCATGCATACACATCCTTGTAAAACAATTAGAACGCAATCTGCATGATCCAGGTTGACACTTCTAATGGGTGCAGGGTTTACGTTTGAAACGGGTTTAGTATTAAAATGTAAAGTGTAGGCGGGAATTTGAAGCAGAACTGGACTTATTGGTCCAGCAATCGTTCCTGTGTAAACTAATACAGAGAAGATTGAAAAGACAGTAGGCTGGATCCAGACTTAAGTAAGCGCTTGAAATGAGTTACTCCTGGCAGGGGCGTTTTAAGAAGTGAGGGGGCCCTTGTGCAGGATTTGCACATGTGCCCCCCTTCCCTTACCTGAGACAGGACTGTCCCGATTTGCGGGCCGAAAAGGGGCAGGGCTTACAGCCCCATTAAGCCCTGCCCACTTTTCAGCCTGTGAATCGGGACTGTCCCACCGCAGGGGAAGGGGGACTATTTTGGCATCGATTTTTTCCCTCCGGAAGATCCTGGGGGAAAGAAATAGATGCTGAATGGCCCCCCCTTCCCCTGCCAATCCAGGGTGCAAGATGCATGCCACAGGGCCCCCTGTTCTGAAGGGCCTGTGTGCACTGCACACCCTGCACACATTATAGATGCACCTATGACTCCTGGCCTAAACCATGTTGATTGCAGGGGGAGTCAAGTTAATTGTATTCTTTACATGCAGGGATATATCTTTGAATTGCTTACTGCACACTGATACTGACCAGCTTTACTATCACACTGTTATTTAGACTTGGGATAAGAAACATCACCTCTCAACTCTAATACTGTTTGCAACAGATAAAATATGGCTCCCCTGCAATCAACATGGTTTAGCCTAGTAGTAACTAATTGCAAACACTTACTTAAGTCTGGATCCAGCCCAGGATATAATAGTGTGGCATTTATAGTGAAAGACTATAGCTCCATCTATCTCTTTGAAATCATGGCTTCATGTAATGAAAATAAAATACAGTTGTTGCACATGAAACATCCTGCGTAATAATGAAGAATGAATGCATTGTTTATATAAACCCATCTGTTTTGCAATTCAAAACATTCATCATAAGCAGGCAGAAAACCACTTATCTTCCTCACACCATCCCACCTCTTCATGCTCTAATTCATACATAAAAAAAGGAGAACAGCATCAGACTATTCTATACATATACCCATTAATGATCCAATCAAGGCATGTGTAGCAAAATTATATTCAAGAAAATACCAACTGTGGAATATATATTTCACAATTTTTGTTTTGTTTTTCAAGAATTTGTTTTCATTATATTACTACCCAATGGCAGAGAAAATGCTAAACAGATTGTTAGTTATTGTGTGATGCCACACTTAAAAACATGGGGCTGGATCCAGACTTAAGATAGAGCTTGAAATTAGGAGAGGAATGTTACACCTGGGCAAAACCATGTTGATTTCAGGGGGAGTCAAGTTTATTGTGTTATTTGCATGCAGGGATATATCTTTGAATTGCTTACTGCACACAGATACTGACCAGCTTTACTATTACACTGTTATTTAGACTTGGGATAGGAAATATGACTCCACTGCACCCACCATGGTTTAATTTCTAGCTCCTTCTTAAGTCTGGATCCAGCCCATGAACCATATCCAGACTATATGGGGGTGTGGGTCGGCATTGAGAACGGCCTTTTTTGCGACAGGGCAATTTTCAACCAATCATTCCTGATGCTGTGCCGCAATCGATTGCTCCTCCCTCGCCAGAGTGAGGGAATTGAAGATCCCCAGCAGCAACTGATGAGTATTTCCCAAACCCTAACCCTTATCCTAATCCTCACCCTAACCACTCCCTTCCATTACCCTAGCAGGTCTACACAGCCTGACCCTAACCTTCCCCTTCTACGCTGGTTTTCCAACTTGGTGCCAAACCCTAACACTCCCTTCTTTGCAGCCTTACCCCAAAACTCTCTTCTCTGCAGCCTAACCCTAAGACTCCCTTCTTTGCAGCCTAAGACTCCCCTCCCTGCAGCCTAGCCCTAAGACTCCCCTTGTAAATGAACCCCCTGTCCGGTGCAGCGAGTCTGCGGTGGGTCTTCCATCAGGTGCTGCATCGGGGTCCTGCACCAGGGATCGGAAAGTCAATGAATGGGTATAGTTAGTTAGTTACTCATTCATGACCCATTCATTTTGAAATTTTCTAATTAGGAAGATTTTCGGGAAAAAAGAGACAGACGAAAATTTGCTGTCGGCTGTCTGTATTTCGCACACAGACAATTTCCAGCACTGATATCGATCTTTGCTTTCCGAGAACGGGATTGGTTGGGAAGCATACAGAGTGTATACTAGGTAGGAGGAGGAATTACGTAAATGTTACAGTACTGGCATGTTTATGCCCTTATGCCATATCTAGATTTCTGAGCCATCCCCATTATTCGCGGAGGCGACACAAAGATCTTAAGGTAGGGTCTTGTTATCGTAAACCTGTATGTGCAAGGGGGAGCGGACGGAACTTGGGATACACGGAGGGGAGGAATGGATCCAGGCCATGATCTGTATTAGAATGTATTTGTGCGGTGTATGGAAATGTATCCCCATTGTAATTTCTTTAATATGTACATTTAAGTTATTGAAATATGTGATTGTGTTGAAATTTAGATCAATATAAACATTTGTTGTTGGCAAATCATAGCAGGATTTTATAGAACTTGTGATGATATTATGTCATGGGCTTTACTTGATTACTTTTTGTTAACATGTTAACTATGTTTTATTATTACAGATTTCTTTCAAGACCTCGACACATTAATGGAGCCATTAACGCAACACAGTACTATGACCGATTTAGTCCGCTATGTTCGGCAAGGACTTCACTGGCTGCGCATCGAATCACAATTATTGTAGTGTCTGCTTTACCTATTGTACATTTCCCTGCATTCTACCTCTACCAGCAAAGAGACTGGCTGGTGGAAATCCACTCATTCCTTTGACTTAAACTTTTTTATATCATGTCTGTTGGAAGTGGATTTAACTATCATTGGAAATTCAGATCATATCATAGCATTAACCAATTGAGTATTCATTTTCAAATCTTTAATGCCTTTTGTCTGTTGGATCCATTCCTATGTGGTTTATCGGTACATTTTTACAGATATTGTTTTTAGTCTTCACTGCCTTTACTTAAGTACATAATGCACTTTGTGAAGATTTGAAACAAAAAGTCTTAAGTACATGTGTTTTGTTTATTTTAAACACTCTAATTGGGGAGTAGTATTATGTTCTAGGGAGGTGGTTAGTTTGGATGGTATGAATTAATATGCACATTGTTTTATTATGGTACATCTGTTTTATCTACAAGATAAATTCAAGATAGTTAATAATGTGTGGAAGTAAAACATGGATCAGTATTAAAACAGTGCCATTACATATAGTAAAATAACAAAAATGTCTCAAATTTCAATCAATTTTTAATACATAGTAAATAAATACATTAATAAATGTATTCCTGAAAATTCCATTGATCCAAGGTTGATTGGAACATTTTTACATTAGAATGGGACTTCAGATTTGTTTTTCAAATTCTGATCCGTTCTATTTTTACAATTCATTTTTAAGGAATTCCGCTACTAAATTAAAAATTGAATTTAAAGCAAGAAAGAAAATTAGAATAGAATATAGAGGTTCTGAAAAAAAAAAATTCACAATAAATGGGATTTAGCTATACATAGTAAAAATTAATGTCTAAAAACTCTTTGCAGCTTTTTATTACAGAGGCAACTATCATATGATATTATCTAGGGCCTAGCAATTGCATAATTATTAATAATACAGTAAACATTTGAATTCCATTTATATAAAAAAAAGTTGCAATAATTCAAACAATATATGTGAAATGCTATTTTGTAGGCATTTCTAGCCATCACATTTCTGCAATTATTTTTTTGTATATTAATTATTATGTCATTTTGCCAAAGTGTCTCTAGAAATCTGATATGTTAATTATTCAAAATGTATTTATTTAAAACAATATTCTTCAGATACCAACAATTTGCTACTGATTAAGGGGATAAAAAAGGATCTAACTGAGTGAAGTTCAGTGACACTTTCAACAGAGTTTATTGGCTACCTCTCAGTAAGGTGAAAACAAAATTATTGAAATTAATTAGTACTATAATTATGTATTCATAAATTACCTCAAACATCAGTTTAAAAGCCAAATGTGCTCTCTCTTGATTCTTTTAATATTGTTTTAGATCACATTTATTAGTGGATGTGTTATTGAAAAACAAAAAGAATTTAAAGAATGATGTGGGCTTGTTATTTATTCAGACTAGCATTCTTACTTATGTTATCACAGTATGCATTATTCTGCTGGAATATTGAAATCATGAAGCCATTCCTCTTTAATTCAATGAATACATTTTACTCTAGTTTCTGTATAAGTGTTCCATGATTATAGCTGTGTCACTTTCATGATTGTAGCAATGATTATATTTAAAAGAAAAACAAAAAAGTCAACAAAGCTTAACTTTCTCTTTGCCATTGAAGCCTAGTAATCACTGGAGGACCTGCACTAAACTCTGAGCATTGCTTTATAAACACTGCATCCAGTGGGCAAGGACTGGTGTTATACTGTTGGTTCTACACAAGGTACCACTCGTGCATACCTTCCAACATGACCCCTTCCATTAGGTACAGGACACTCTGCTCCTGGGGCCAGATTTACTAAGCTGCAGGTTTGGAAAAGTGGAGATGTTGCAACCAATACGATTGTAGCTCTCATTTTCTTTTTACATACTAGAGAATATCAGCTAAAATCTGATTGGTTGTTATGGGCAACATCTCCATTTTTCCAACCCCGCAGCTTAGTAAATCTGGCCCCTGAGCTTCCAACTGTCATGCACCTGGTTTTAATTTATTAACTGATGTTTGAAATACATAATTCTCTTCAACAAAGGGGGTTACCATGGTAATTGACAGTTGAAAGCTCAGGAGTAGAGCATTTTGTACCTAATGGAATGGGTCATGTTGTAGAGTCTGCTTGTGTGGTATTTATACTGGTATCTGTAGGTATAGTATAAGGAGGATCTGATATCTGTGTTTCTAGGAATAGCAGGCTTCAATAAACATTGGAGCCTCTGCACACCTGTGGTAGATGCAGGATGAATATAAAGCATTGTTCATACTGGTACGTTTAGAAGAAAATGAAGACACATGTTCTTCATACTTGGAATGTAACATTCTGTCTCACTAGATAAGGTAATTGACATTGTATAAGCATTATTTGGTTCTGTGTTCGTAAAAATCATTTTTGCACATATGTTTTTGATAATATGTGTTTTTCCCTGAATTTTCTTGTATCTATGGTAGACGTGTCTATTTATATTTACGTGTTACTTAATAGTAGTTAAAAGTGATAGCGCTTCTCAAACAAGCCATTATCTGAAACAAGCCATCATCTCGCTAATTTACTCAATAGAAGTGTTAATGCCTGGATGAGATACAATTCATACTGAGCCATTGTTTGCGGTAGCTGGGTCCATTGATTCAATGGCAGGTTGTGTAAAGAAATAACTACAATAGTGATTATTAACATGAGCAGTTTATTTCTAGTGTGGGTTCTGTGATTTTCCAAGTTTGTCTTCATTACTGAGCATGATAGTTCAGGATATGGATGGGCTGTCTTCCCTTTGTACTTGATAGCATCAGGTGCTAGTAAATTTGTAGTTTTGATCTTGGGGAGAGTTTTCTCTGCGATGATATAATGCATTATAACATAGTAAGTGTAATAAGGGGCACTCAGAGTCAATGGCACAGTTGATGTAATAAAGACATTATTCTGTAGGTCTGTGCCTTATATGCCTACACACAGATATTAATATTCTAGACACCAGAGTAAAGTGCATGTCTTCTGCTTTATTACTGGCTAGTGTGGCAACCAAAGGGATAATCACAGCAATAGCTACATTTCTTAGACTGCGTTGGCATGATTCAAGTTGTGTGGGCATAGCATTGGTTGGCGTATTTTTTGTGATATTTTTTTTTTAGTGCTGCATCTGCCTAGAAAACAATGCAAATGAGGAAGCTCATCAGTCATACATAATCTAAGCATACTGACCCTCGGGGTTAGTGGCAACTCCTGCATTATATCTTGTAGCTATATGTAAGGCCATGTTTAAGCA
The DNA here is from genome assembly GCA_011038615.1 of Limnodynastes dumerilii. NCBI lineage: Eukaryota > Metazoa > Chordata > Amphibia > Anura > Limnodynastidae > Limnodynastes > Limnodynastes dumerilii. The sequence goes on from WWET01000613.1 coordinate 581,499, forward strand.
ACTGACATCCTATGGTCAATGCATACATATGCAACTGCTATGACTAGATATGTTAATGCACCTGCCCTACCCTGGTGTGGCTATTAATGATAATCGGTGCACACACCCTATGGAAGTTGGACAGATTTTTATAAAGAGGAATACAACTGAGAATTCATCTGAATGTGTGTTTGTTTTGGGCACATATTCCCTGTTATTACAAATTACGCCAAATAAACACAGAATTCAGGATCAGGCTCTACTTCTTAAACTTGTTCAGTGCTGGAAGTGCCTGGGCATGTAGAATAAAATGAGCTCCTCTTCTGCTGTATGAGTTAGCCATGTTTATTATGTGTGACAAAAAAGGAAGTGTGACATGGTGTCATACAAACTCATTTCATATATGCATGTATATATGTAATTGTATATATTTAAGTATATATCTGTACTGTATTCTGGCATATTGGATACCATAGCACAGATACCACATCAACTTTGTAACCCAGAGCACATGATAAAATATAACATTTGTTCTGCTTTACACCAAAGAAGCAGATATTTGATTCTCTGGTACCAGATGTTGTCCTGTTTGTAAATCTAAATAAAGTTTATGGTTTTACAATTGGCCAAAAACATGATACTGTGCTCTGTGTATCAGTCTCTGCCAGTCAGCTTTCATTGTGGTGTAAATGCATGGTTGCCTACTTTTGCAAATGGATATCAGGGAGATTGTAAGAGCACTATCAAGGTGCTGCACCAAAGGGGTGTGTCCTGTAGCACCAAAGAGGTGTGTCCTGTGAATAGCTCCACCCATAGGTGTATCTAGCACTGCCAGGAAAACCATTTTACAATAAAAATGTCAGTATTTATTGATTATTAAATTGTCAGTGAATACTTTCATTACTATCTTTATAGAAAAGGTAAAAGTGACACTGCAGCTTATTAACAAGATTCTTTCATTACATCTTGGCCTCCATGAAATTGGTCATCTCCATAGACCTTAATGGATGAAATTAGAATCAGGGAGATTATCAAACACTTCAGGGAGTCAGGGAGATCACCCAATCTTCAGGGAGTCTCCCTGATATTCAGGGAGAGTTGGCAACTATGTGTAAATGACTTGTTTTGCTACTGGAAAGGACTGTTGCCCTATACAATACTATTTAATATCTGTAGTATTTATGTTAGTAGTCTGTATCTAGTAAGAAACACTCCCTGGAAAGATAGCAATATTGCTGATCACTGCTTCTGTGTTATTATAATGGTGGAACATAAAACAGGCATATTTAGTAAATAACGCTGCCATTCCTTCGCCACTGAGACCTTGTAATATTGTTTTATTGTAGAATAATTAACATGAAAATGACATGTTTTGCATATATTTCAATTGTTGAATTCAGTTGAGTCAAATCAAAAGACATCTGTTTTATTGCTGTATGAAGTTTTAATACCTTCAAGAAGCAGCATTTTCTATTTTATGATAAGTGTCTTGATGATAATGTTCTGTGAATATGTGGATTCTCATACACTGAACCAGCTGAACCCTTGGCCTTCCATTGACCAGACCTCTGTACTTATTTCTCCATTGATTGAAACAATCCTTTTCCATTGCATTGTTTCCCACGCCACTGTCACACTGTATTTCTAAAATATTCTCTTGATTAACACTATGAGAAAAACACTGTATTATAGCAAAGCAAAGCAGCAATGAACAAGTGCTATCAGACTTAAGGTGTGCTCATGCTTGTGTTGTAGACATGGCCACGCCCCTATTATGGCCTTGGCACGCCCCATCCTTACTACTATACCTCCAGTTTTGGGAGATATGCTGATAAATACCTGTTTGTATTAAACATTGAATGTCTCTCTACTGACAAATTACAATGAGTTACATATCAGTGTCAGTAATAAAGCATGTGTTTTATATAGCTCATATCAGATATATCATAACTACACACTATTGTTCAATATTTATTTAGTTAGATAATAATGTCTTATGATATCGGTTCATTACTTTTATGCTAGTACCCCGGTATCTCACATGAGTCTGCCCAGTGAACTTGCTGGCACTGATATTGAAGGCCCGCTAGCGCTGTACATGTCGCTTCATGAAAAAAGCTTAAATATGCGCTCAGGCTTTTTTGATTGGTCTTAGCTTTAACTATCAGCCGCCAGCAGTGGCACAGTATATTATAGACAGCGCTCAGAAGCACTTAGGACGGTATTCATGCTTAACAGTGAGTTAGGTGCGGACAGAACCACACCTAACTCACCCGTCCTGCCCCTGACCCCCACCCCCCCATTTTTAGGTACCTTATGGCACTTACCATAGGGCTACTTATCTTACCGTGCATAGTTTCCATCTTAAACTAGAACACAACGTCCGAGAGTGAATTTACCCCAACCGCTAACGTAACTTCACACATTAATATTTACGGCACATGCGCACATCAGTCGTTATGCCACAGAAGTCATAGCGTAAGGGGCAGACACGTATCAGTAGCGTATCAACTTACAAAGGGGCGTGGCAGCCATACACCACCCGTATTTACACTTCGAATGCGGGATGAAGCATTTAAATCGTACAGTATGGGCGTGCTTAGCAGCGTAGTTACGGGTGTGAAGTCCGCCCGCTAGTGGTTACGCAGCGTAAAGTTAAGGTAGGGTTTGGAAAGCGTAAGGCGGACAAAATAAGTACATGAGAGGGGTGTGCCGAGGGGAGCGTAGTAAAAGTATAGCTCTGGATCTGGCCCAATGTCTCTCTCTGCGTCTCCCCCCTCCCACTTCTAACTAAACACTCCCCAAGGTGGCAGTAACACGCCTCTTTCTAAACTACTGGTACGTAAACTGTGCAAATGACCTATTACGCTTTCATAGTAGATCATTTCAGAAAGCCAAAGCTTCTCGGGTGAATACAATCCCTAGTACTGAGCGCTGTTTATAAACACCTTGCCAATAGCATTGCCCTCTGTTTATAGGGGGAGAGCCAGGTCAGGGGGGGAATGGGTGGGCAGATCATCCTGATAGTAGGACATTACAAAAAGGTGCAGGACAGATACTGCAGCCGTCTGGTCTATTCCAATGCTGTGCTTGTACAGGACGTGCAAACCAGAACCAGTAACTAACCTCGGACCATATTCACAGATCCGGGTGAGTTAGATGTTTGGACAGATCTGCACCTATCTGCCCCATACCGCCCCCCTTTTTAGGTACCTTATAGCACTTACAAGTGCCACAGGGCTACCTTATCTCTCCGTACAATGTCGAATAGAATGATTTTTAACATATGTCATGTTTCCATAGTAAATTGGTATGAATGAAGATTAGTATTTGCAGTTTCTGATACAAAGGTTATATGTGTCAACTTAAGTAAGTTGCGGTCACTATGACTACGGTCGATGCCACAATGTCGGAAGTACCGTTGCCAATATCCTTAAAGAAAAAATATTATTTCCTTACCATTTTTCCGCTCTCATTATTCCCAACCTCTGGAAGAATGACGGTCAGATAACATTGTCGGTTAGCCCCTCTGTGGTTGAAATTTTGCACTCACTAACTACATCTATTTGGCCACAGATATATTTTACTTTTATATCTTCACATTTCCTTGCACCTTATGAAAATCAGTATGCGGCTGACTAATAACCCATATCTTAGTAAGTATCTTTATAAAAAATACTGTCCTTTATATATTTAGCACTCAAAGAGATTCTGATGGTGTTTTGCGAATCGACCTTCTTGAGGATGGATTTAAAAACATAGATTTATGGCAGGTAGCATATTCCATGCAAATACGATTTCCTGAAACTATTATGCTTGATTTTTATTTAATACTTTATTACAAACTGCATTAGTGTACATGCTCGGATCTAACACACCTTAAGATTAGCAAGTGTACCATTCACAACACAGTAATGTACCTAAAAGTACTTTCATTTAGGATAATGTTAATTAAAATGATAGGAAAATGAAACAATTGAACTTTTTTTTACTATTAGAAGTGAGATAATTAAGTTTTTTTTATTATTGGACCTTTGTTACTTGTTTTTACTCTTTAACCAGTGTTTTAAATGTGTTTTGTAAGCTTTTAATAACTAGATAAATCCTGGTGTTGTTTCTTGTTGCAGTGATTCTTTTAGGTTAAATAATATTTCTATCCACAACAAATACATGTATTATGTATGAGAAGTGTGCAAGAGAAAGAGAAATTGCATAGTAATAATTCTTTTTTAGCACACGCTATGTTTGATCATAATTTTACAATTTAAAGCACAATGGAGCACATAATTTACACAGTGCACAGCAGAAACACCACTGTTTTGCTGTTGTGTGATTAAATGATTTTGGTCAGTGTTCCCTATTTTTCCAGGGAGGTTGAAAAATCTAGTGCAATGGGCTAAAGTGTAATCACCGGCTCAAAATTCAACTTACTCCCGTCTTAGAACCACTTCAGTGGGAGACGATTGGTCAGAGCATACATAGTACGATCTATTAAAAGTGACAGACAAGTCCTTTATTAAGTTGAAATGGCTGCATGCAATAATCATAGGCCTCTTACAATTCCTCATTCTGCAAAATACAATCTCATTTTCATATTACTAAAACTACTTATCAAAGAATGCTCTTTTATTCTGTCCAATGCCTCCTGTTACTCAGTACATGCTAAGATTCCTTACAAATGGTGCCCCCATGCTTTGCAATCCAATGCACCATGAAAGAAATCCAGGCTTTTATTATATATAATTATATTTCTGTTCATGTTTAGCTTTATTTTAGACAAACACACGCACACTCACACACACAGACATTTTCAGCAACGCTAATAGTCCTCCTCTGATGTATTTATACACTGGTAGAGATTAGACATGTTATTTTTCCACCAATTGTTCCAATTCTATTAGGATTGGTGGAAGGTAGTGGGGACATTGCCTTGATTATTGAGTTTATGCACTAATGTCCTTGGTGACCAGATGGTTGCAGGGTCAAAGCATAGTGTGTAACTGACAACACATTTAATTATTTGACTACAAAAAGCAAAATATGGGTTTCAATCAATAGGCATATCATTAGCAATCTGCATGACATTGAAGTTTGCTTTGCAGTTATAGACTTGCATGTTCTTCTGTTAAGTCATAACACTGCCATCTTGTAATTTATGGCTTTAGTTATGTGTATGCTGTGTGCATCTTTGGTCACCATGTAAACAGATAAACAGTGAAAATCAAATGCATTACATACCAAACATAATAGCTATCATATTCAGTGCTTAAGGCATTTCTGTACTGCTCTGAATGTTTTACATTTCAGGGTTGATAATTATGCTGCCATTCATTGCATGCACAGGAAACAAATTAAGAAATAATATTAAGCAAGTAAAGAGAGTAACTCATAAGAAAGGCTTGGATCACCCGATTATCAGTGTTTTGCAGGGGAGAATCAGATGCAGGTATGGAGGCAGAACTTATACAAATGGTGTAATCAAGTCCAGGCCAATCTTTAGTAACACTAGGAATTAGAGGATTATAATACATAATAGATATCCTAATATATTATCATTATAAATGAAGAAGTCTATGCTTCATTGACCAGTCATTGAACAGAATATAAATAAACATTAAACAGGGAAGGTAAGAATACTGGTCTTTATAATACAGACCATAACTGGAACACAATACTGCCTGTGCTGCATTCTCCCTATATATCCCTGTATCACGTGTTTTTGGATGCCCCTTGTGCTCTTCAAAGGGATCTACAAGCCCCAACCTAGGTGCGCTTCTGGTCTTTTTAATTCCAGGTGAACAGACTGGAGCAGTGTGTGAGAATCGTCTATACAGTATGTGCAGCCCCCAAGGCTACATTAGTAACCTCTCATCTCTGGCTGTCTGCACAGACATGATTAGAGCATGTATGAGTGCAGATTATACATTTTGCATGCCAAAGAAAGACTTTTCCTTTTGTTTCTTTAGAGAGCTGCAGACATTTCAAATCTCTGATTGTCATTGTTAGATGTTAATGACCTCTAACTGTACCAAGAACTCTCTTTTGTCCTTATAAAATAAAATAAAAACACACCAGCGGTCATTATAAGGTGAATTTTGTACATAGTATAAATATATATGTGTACATATGTGCATGAGTGCAAAAGACATCGTCTAGTCATAATATTATTCATCAGTTATATTGTGGGGCCATAAATAAGCCTATTGTATTTTTTTACATGATTATATCACGGAATTTAATTACACCAAATTTACTCAGTTACTTAGTAACATAACTGCAGTGTTAGTAATAGTTACATGAACCTGCAATTACTGCTGATTCTTGTTTACGATGAAGCATGAGTACTCTTACAGGTACCCAAACTGACAGCATATAGTGATAAAGAAAGTGAAGGAACAATAAAGCTTTTGTAATCATTATACTATTTAATGAATCTTGAAGGGGTTTACATTTCTTTTTATTTTATTTGAATAAAGTGTTACTATTGCTACATTTTTTACTGTCACTTTTTTTCTTCCATTTATCTATTTCAATAAAAACTTTGTATTTTTTTAAGCAGGATCCATGTATACATCCTCTAATGATTCCACAAGGTATCCTTGTTTTAACGAGCATGTTATTCTTTGTAAAGGTTTCGTAAGTTAATGTTTTGTACAGCCCTTAACTGTTACAATGTTTAAGCAATTAATACCATGCTGTGGTTCTTAAAGTATGAAGTTCCTTTTTTTTTATTTGCTCTTATTTTTAGTTATTTTTGCTTTGAATGTATACAGTTGTAATCTGCCTGATTTTTCGCTTTGTATTTAATGTGTTGCACAAAATTACTTTTTAAACTTTTTATTTTATTCATGAAAATCTGTAATTCCAATGTATAAAAATGTCATGTTTTTTTTAGAACAAGGGGGGGAGATGCCCTCTTGCGCTAAAGTGGTTTTACTTTTCTGCTGCTGCAAAAGGATCCAGCAAAGCTTTCCTTAATTAAGCAAACGTTGACTCCTTTGTCAGCTGGGGGCTTACTTGCAGTTCTGATGTTTTTAAAAACAATGTCTATGTATAAATAATGTTGTCTAACCTGGTATGTCTGAATCTCTCATAGAGGGATTAATTATGCTGCCAGAACAACAAATTATTTAAAAAAAAATGTGCAAATAAACTTTTTATGAAAAAAAAACTTGTTTGCTGGTATATTTCAATCTCATTATGACTTGCTTTTGTAATAAAGTACCCTGCTAATAGCACTTAAAACACAAGCTCAAATAATCACTAACAACAGCCATTTGTGTGGAACACACCTTAACAGGACACCACGGAGCTGATCCAGAGTTTTTGCGCAAGCGTTGTACGTCGGATCCAGAGTTGTGTGCTTCCGCCTAAACACGCAACTCTGGATTGGATGTAGTGAAAAGGGGAAGCGCAGACGGAGCCATATGAGCAATGGCTGTGATTCCTACTGCCGCAGCCTCTGCCACACTGCTATGTTTTGAATGGGTTTTTCTTTTAAGCTCAACCATTTTCAGTCTTAACACAGCCCATTAAAGTCTTTCTACATTATTTACAGTAACGCCTGAGCAGAGAGCGGCATTCCATCATTTCGCTGCTATTCTGCCATAAATAAAAATATATATATATATTATTTTATGAGCAAAAATGTCCTTTAAACAGCTAATTAATCAAACCTTTTCAGTGTTATATTATAGGGCCATTTCCCCATTGAAAATGACCTGCTGCTATGACTTACACCATCCTCCTCTGACATGGTGTGAGGTTTTCATGGAAGCGCAGGTACCTTAGATAGCTACTGCGCCTGTTTAAAGGACTGCGCTTCGGTTTGAAAAAAGACGGATACACAACTCTGGGTCAGCCCCCACATCTTCTTAGTGTTCCTCTTCTAGTTTAGTGAAAGGTGTGTTTTTTTATCACCTGCAAGGTAGTACTGTGGATTGCATCAATTTCAGCAGCTAACTAGATCTATTAACAGGTTTATCTATAACACCATCACTTTACGTAATTCTAAACAATCATTCACATCAGTCCTGCACCATTGGAATCAAACTCATGACCTCAGCGCTATGAGACAGAAGTGCTAACCACCTCACTCTTTATTTTTCCATAGTAATGGCTTAGCGTTAGCACTGTACTCCTAATATATAACATTTAAGTCTTGGTGAAATACTTCTGGTTGGAAATTGTCAGTTTATTGCAAATGAATTCACTCTTGCAATGTTCATGCTTGTTATGCTTGTCACTTATCAAGCTGCTTGGTGACTTCATAGGCAAGTAACATTTTTCATCCCTACATGATGCCTAAAGAGAGAGCCTGAAAGCTAGTAATGAGTCACCAAAAAAACAAATTAAGCTGTTACACAAACACCATCTCCAGGTATTTGTTATACAGAGAAATTTGTTAACCTTTTTAGTATTTCACAAAAAAAACAACCTTTGGATACTTTGATAATGTCCACTCTTAAGCCATTTATTAACTTGATGGAAAAGAAAGCCAGTCAGTACCATGGGGGACTAAAGCTGGCCATACACTAGAGCGATTATCGGCCCGATCTTCCAGTTATCGGTGATCGGGCAAAAAATCGCTCTAGTGTATGGTCCAGATCAATTTTTGAATCAAATAAACGTACCAGAAACCAGAAAGTTTCCAATATTTTAAGGGAGCCAATCATCAAGCGGAATGGCTCCCTATTCTTCAAAGCTGCTGCTGCTTTATATCTATGTACAAAGCTGCTCTGACAGCTTTGCAGGTATACTTTACAGCTGTCAGAGCAGCATAGTACATAAATATACAGCAGTGGCTATTGCAGAAGTAGTATAGACAGGGATCTGCCAAATCCGCGCTGTGTGAAGCGCGGCTTCGGCTGATTCTTATCTGTATTATGCATGCAATAGCCGCTGCAGTATATTTATTTACTATGCTAGCCTGACAGCTTTAAATTATACCTGCAAAGCTGTCAGAGCAGCTTTGTACATAGATATAAAGCAGCAGCAGCAGCAACAGAGAGCGCTGCCCCCTCCCCTCTTCTGCTAGTTTTATCGGTCCCAACAGAGGAGGTGTATGGTGCCGATAATGGGACATTTGCCTAGAGGAAAATCGTCCCGTTTTTCGACTCACTCCCTGCTGGGACCGATAATCGTTCTAGTGTATGGCCAGCTTTACATTCAATTCTCAATTTTTATACCAACACTTCTAAATTTCCACTTCGACCACTGAAATAATATAGGCAATAGCTGACCTTTTTAGTGAGGGAAAAGGATTGCTTGAATTGCTATGGCCCAGTCTTCCCACACACTATTTTTTTTTATATGTATGTGATTTGTATGCAGAAATGACTATAACCTTTGTTTATTATGACATAAGAAATAAAATTGTTACTTAAGGCTGAGTGTTAAAAAGCCCTAATCATCATTTTATAATCACATGGAACATTCTTGTTATGAAGTTTGCTTTATTATTCATGTTAGCAATACACAAGTCTCAAATAACCTTTTTTAGGAATGTGGGGACTGCGTATCATATTGGCTTTAAACGTGTTACTTCAGAATACAGATTGCTCATTTATTGGGATCTCTGAAAAAAAAAAGGATGTTCTTGGTTGTCCCGGCGCAGTATTGTGATTTAATTTCATATTAAATATCAATTAATAAATTCATGTCTCTTTTTGTTCTTATGAAGTTATGTGTCAGCTTTGCTATTAAACGTAACAGAAAAGATCATTTTGAGTTTATGATAACTCTAATGAAAGTACAGAACCAAAAACCTCCAACAATGGTTTGTAGGCTGCCCAAATAGTTTTGGAGGTGGCGGGGATCCAGGGGCTGATTCAGAGTTACACATCCACCTTTTTTTAGGTGGAAGTGTACAGCTCAGCTAAACCATTTTTAAAAGTAAGGTGTGTTGATTAATTAAAAAAAAATTGCATGCATGGAAAATGCTTTACTTTTACACATATAACTAAAATACTAAATTAGCTTTATGATTATTCTATAAAAGAGAGTTGAGCTAAGAAACTTCACCTCCTAATTTTAATTCTCGTTTTACAATTTAAATCTGCCTCCCCTTGCAGCTCAGCATGGTATTGCTCAGGTCTACACTTCCACCTAAAAAAAAGGTGGATGTGTAACTCTGAATCAGCCCCCCAATTTTGACTAAATTTTGATGGGGCCAATAAAGCAGGTAACAAGTTGAGTAACAAACATATAACAATCAATGCGTTATAATTGTCTTAACTATAAACCTTAACTCAACGTCAGATCGTCCTGTCAAATCGCACTCCTCTAGCCTTTGGTATGACACCTCCTTTAAGTGTTCCTTGAGACCGCCCTCCCAGACGGGTCTACCACTTTGGGCACCTCCACCTGAAGCAATCAAGTCAATGATAGTTACCCCCTGTAGCTACCCATTACACTGCTAAATTGCGCAATAAGTTGGACAACTCTGTAAACCAACCCTGCTTTCCGCTCTTTCCACCATCAGTCTAATATATCCCAATGACACATACTAGAAAAAGGGGAGGGAGGGTTTCAGCTTTCAGCTTAAAACACCTCAGAGGACCTCCCCCCAGAGACCCCTGGGCCAATGGGACGAAGGAAGGTGAGTGGACTCATTAAGCCCACCCACACCAGGAGTTTAAGTTGCTTCTTGTTAAATAAATTAACCCTCTGCATCCCATACTGTTTGCAACAGATGAAATATGACTCCCCTGCAATCAACATGGTTTAGCTAAGGAGTAACTAATTTCATTCACTTACTTAAGTCTGGATCCATTCCCTAAAGAATATGAACATTTTCTGTAAATGACTTAATGTGAAAACTGTTCTGTTAATGCTTCATTTAAATCTAAAAACAGAAAAATATAATGAGTAATTTTTTCCACGCAAATGACGTCGTATTTACGCATGTAAGTCCTTTAGGCACAGACTTGTGAATAGCAACCAATCAGATGCTAGCTCTATCTTTCCTATCACATACTAGAGAATGTCAGCTAGAATCTGATTGGTTGCTATGGGCAGCATCTCCACTTTTCCAAACCCTCAGCTTAGTAAATCTGGCCCCAAAAGTATGTTTCATTTAATCGCTAACTTAAACTGAACATTTATTTTAGAAAACCTTTAATCAGTCTTTTGCATTAATAGTCTGAGGCTTTATTTACAATGTTTATGGACCTGATTCAGAGAAGAAAAAAAGAGAGGAAAGTTACTTTTGGGAAAAACCATGTTGATTTCAGGGGGAGTCAAACAAATTGCTTTTGTTTACTGCACATAGAGAGTGACCAGCTTTATTTCTACACTGCTATTTAGACTTGTGCTGGGAAGCACCAACTCTCAATTCTAAAACTATTTGCAACATGAAATTTGACCCTCCTAAAATCAACATGGTTTTGCCCAGGAGTAACTTTCCTCTCATATTTTCAATCTCTGAATCAGGTTCTATATGTGTTCAGTGTTCTGCATCACGTCAGTTATCTAATTACTTGGATGGAAGATTCCAGCAATTTCTAGACATCTGCTTTTAATATGCACATAAATAATTGTTGTTTTATTTGTAAATGGAAATAAGTTGCATATTTTTTATTATAACAGACCGCAACCTTGTCACATATATAGAGAGCTTTGTGACATAAACAGACAGTGTATATAGTGATCTTCACTAAGGACTAACATGTAGGAAAGATCCAGTTGACCAATTTGGTTGTACACAGTAAGGGTAAAAGAAAAATGACCGTACTATGCAATGTAAATACTGTTATTATCCACTCCAAGGGCTAGATCAGATTCTAGGTCTTACTTACCTATTATATACTAGAGAATGTCATCTTTATTATTTTATTATAACAGACCGCAACATTGTCACATATATAGAGAGCTTTGTGACATAAACAGACAGTGTATATTGTGATCTTCAATAAGGACCAACATGTAGGAAAGATCCAGTTGACCAATTTGGTTGTACACAGTAATGGTAAAAGAAAAATGACCGTACTATGCAATGTAAATACTGTTATTATCCACTCCAAGGGCTAGATCAGATTCTAGGTCTTACTTACCTATTATATACTAGAGAATGTCATCTTGAATGTGATAAGTTGCTATGGGCAACATCTCCACAATTCCTTTCCTGACACTTAGTAAATCTGGTCTTAAATCTTAATCATTACCATTAATATAATCTAATATATCAGGACTCGAAATGAAGGGGTATACAGGGGTATGCCATTGCCATACCATCTTCATCTAATTTAATTTAAAAGTATTAAATCTTCATTCACTTTAGTTATTTTTATATATTTCCTCACCACCACTTATAAATGTTCATACCACCACTTATATCCCTTTTCATTCCCTAAAAACCTGGGTTTTTGCCAGGGAAAGCTGCAAAAACCCCGGTAAGGGCTCAGTGTGAAAGGGTCCGGGTGCCCCTACCCGCGTCTAACAACCTGGGAATTGGACCCGAGCCAAAAGAAGGGTTATTCCCGGGTCCGACTCGGGTAGGGGTATAGTGTGAAAGGTGCTCGGGTTTTTCAACCCAGGTAGCACAGAAACTACCTCATTGGTGTAATTTGTTCACTATTGCCTTGGCAATGACTCACACTACTGACAGGGCAGACCCGGGTCCCGGAATTTCCCGGGTCTGCCCTGCAATGTGACACAGGGTCTGTGACCCTGGGATCCTCTGCTGACACAGCAATATCCCAGCTTCACAGACCCGGGATATTGCCAGGGCAGCGATGTGTAAATATCCAAGAAAATCCGCAATTTTGTGTTTAACGTATAACGGGAATGCTGAGTACACAAATATTTTTTAGTTACCTATTATTTTGTTGTATGATTGACTCAAGAGCTTGTTTAAATGTCCTATCTACTATACACGTATTGTCTCCCTTTCCATAACAATTTCCCATTTTCCTTTTTCTTAGGAGAATAACTGCCACACAGCTTATCTGTTTATACACTATAGTACTGTAAAGTATAATAATAGTCTAAAAATACACTATAAAGATAAAATTAAATCAATTAATAAAAATAAGATCAGAAGAGTGTGTACTATGGAAAACATACTGTATGCATGGCACATATCTTAGGTTCCTAATAAAAGTAGCATTATGAATGAAGATAAAGGCTTAGAGTTATAAGAAATTCAAGCAAATAAATCCAAATTTACCGAGATATTAGTAAAGAAGAAAATAAGAAGGTAAAGGTAACATATTGTTATTTAGTGACATTGCTTGGGAACATTTTAAGAGGTAAGTAACAATATATTATTTGTACTATATGCATTTTAGAGTGTGTGCTTGCTGTTTAGGTACATTTTAGTGTCTCTATTAAGCCCACATTAGTCAGTGATCTAATGCTGGCCATACACTAGGACGATTATCGGTCCCAGCAGGGGGTAGGCCGATAAACAGGACGATTTCCCGCTAGGGAAATGTCCTTTATCGGCACCATACACCTCCTCTGCTGGGACCGATAATCCTAGCAGAAGAGGGGAGGGGGGAGGCAGCGCTCTCTATGGCGCTGCTGCAGAGCTATGTACAAAGCTG
>WWET01000613.1:597097-607777 GCA_011038615.1 Limnodynastes dumerilii
TGTAATCCCCAGCCTCTATGCATCCCCCTTGTAATGTCCATCCTCCATGTGTGCCCCTTGTAATGACCATCCTCCATGTGTGCCCCTTGCAATGTCCAGCCTCCATTTGTGCCCCTTGTAATATCCAGCCTCCTTTGTCTGCCCCTTTGTAATCTCGAGTCTCCATGTATGCTCCTTGTAATGACCAGCCTCCATGTATGCCCCTTGTAATGACCATCCTCCATGTGTGCCCCTTGCAATGTCCATCCTCCATGTGTGCCCCTTGTAATATCCAGCCTCCATTGTCTGCCCCTTGTCATGTCCAGCCTCCATGTATGCCCCTTGTAATGTTCAGCCTCCAAATCTGTTGTTAGAATGGCAGTGACCACATAGGTTTGGTCACTGCTATTCACAGTAACAGGTTTGGTCAAACAGGGCTCTTCCGCATATACAGCAGCACAGGCTTTAAAAAAAAACAAAAAAACAACAACTTTGTCCCAACAGTCTGAGTCAGGCAGGACAGCGGGACAGTCCGCTAAAAAGTGGGACTGTCCCGCTATAATGAAAAAGGTGCCGTAACGCCATTCCGGTGCGTCCGACGACAAAAAAAGCCCTGAGTACAAGTGTCTTTACCAAACAGAAGAATGATGTAAGCTCCACTCTGCTCAGCACGGAAATACATTCTAACTATATATTTATTTTATTCCATCCCACATTTATTCATGAAATATGATTATATGTAATAATAAGCCTCTCATTCTTATTAGAGATTCCCAAAGCTGAAGTTTGCAACTGGGTTCTGTTAGTGCTGCGTCATCTAAATTGATTTTGCTTTACTTGAAAAATAAATGGCTTCTATTTAACCAAAAGACCCCTAGACTGAACAGTCCTTAATTATTCATTTAATAGTAAAAATAACAACCTGAAATATTTACCTTCACTCATTTTCAACTGTGTACTCAATCCAGTTCCATACAAGTAATTTAAATCCAGCCCTTACCGTCCAATTTAAATACCGCCACTCACCCACCACACCCCACATCAGAAATTGTTATTTTGCATAATTCATAGTGATTCAAGGGGAACCAAGCACTGCCTAAGAGCCGGTAGCATAAGCGACCAGCTGGGCCTTACATGCAGTAGGCACTTTACTGTTAGGATGTTTCTAGAATATGGTAATATGGTGATGGTTTTGATTGGTTTAGTGGGGAAGAGGGTGGGGTTTGGGTCAGATGACCTAGTTGTTATATTGGATTGTTTTGTGTGCTCTCCTCTTTTGAAGATTGTTACCCTCCCTCCATCCCTTGAGTAGGATGTATTTTAACATGTATATTTTCTTACACACACTGGGCATAGGTTGGGCGGTAGAGATGGTGTGTCACTGTAATTTTGTTTGGCGCAGTGAAGAAAAGAAAAGGGATGAAAATATCTGTTATCATAAGCGCACCCTTCTAGTTATTACTGGGTCACCTGTCCCATGACAGGACCTGGTTTGCCTCCTCCGTCAGGTGAGGTGTGCACGTGAAGAGGTGGAGCTGGGGGTGTTGGGGAGTGCCTTTATCGATGACGTTATGTTGTCGCTTTAAGTTCCTGACGTTACACCCACCTGCTATTGACCACCCTAAATTTTATAGTCATTCATAATTCCACCAATTAGTTAATTAATTCAATAAACCTATGTCCCCATTTTAAAGCCAATTGAAGTTGTCCATGTTTTTATTTCAAGTGGTGTGTGGCTGCTGTGTGTGAGGTATCAGCTGCTCCTCGCTTATAGTGTGTACGGATATGTAACGCTACATTTGCCCATTCTGAATGTGTAAGGGTGCTATCATACACAATTCTGGATCCAGTCCAGTGTTTCCATCTTTAAACACTGGAATGTTCTGTCACCGGGAACCTTTAATGTCCACCCTTAAGACATCAGGTTGGGAGTTCTAACCTATATAAGTTTATTTATTTATAAAATGTTATTTATATGACACAATTGGGATTTCTATCTTTTCCACAGAACAAGTTATTTTTGTTTATTTCATATATTAACACCCTCCTATTACTACTGTGTGTTCTTTACCCAATTATTTTATCTAGAGGGACTGAAACAGTCCCCTCCTACACAGCAGCTAAGAACGGGAGACTAATGACTTATCTACAATAGTATTTTTATTAGTATTTAGCGATTGTCTAACGCGACTGGTGGCATTGTGTTTCCTTCTGTATCACAAAGACTTGTCTTATTATTTTTCATTTTATACTTTCTTTTTCAAGCTGTCAGATATTCCCAAAGTGTTTAATTAGATCATTGTAGATCAAAAGTGAAAGGTCCAAAATGCTAAAGAATTCCTGAAATGAGTTGTCAGGAAGCTTTTATTTACTGATATTCATGCCTTTCATTCACACCTGGCTCTCAGCCAGCCTTTCTGACAGTTGAGATTTATTGATTTAATTGCCTCGGGTAACCATGCAATAAAATCATCTCTAAGATAAATTTTCATGGCACTGTACGCCGCCGAAGTAATTTTTCAAGTGCTGCAGCTATATTTCTACAGGTACCAGGTGCAAAATTTGCTTAATGAAAAAAATGGCTAATTATGTGTTGTTACTTTCATTTACGTTTACTGTGGCATTTCATTTGCAAAATAGTGGGATGGAATTCTTGAGAAGCTAAAGATACTCAGCTAATTAGTTCATAGAATTACTGGTAAGAACAAGATCTTCAGGGATTTCAGTAATCCGTGCACTTCCAGTCTCGCTGTAAAAAGCAAGCTAACAATTTTAGAACACTGTCAAGATGGAGCAACGGGGTTAGGTGTGTGTGTGTTTTCTCCAGCGCTGAAATATATGGCAATTCTCTAAGCTTAATGTTTACCATTAGTCAATCAATCAAGTATTTGCATAAAAACTTTTGCTGTCATTTATCTATTATGCCCTGTAACCAGTGGTGTAACTATGGTTGGTGGAGCCCAGTGAAATAAAAAAAAATACTCCTTGCCCCTTATTCTAATTAATTAAATTTCATTTAATTCAATTATGTGTCCCCTTGGACATGGGTGTCCATCAGCACCCAGGGCTGATGTCCTATAAAACACACCCTAGTTACGCCTCTGCCTGAAACTACAGTGAGTGCTGGAGGTGCAGTGGCTACAGACCCCAGAGGAGAGGGGGGGGGGGCCCGTGGCAGCCACCTATCCTAAACCTACGGAGCTCTATTAAAGACTGGCAATTTAATTAAGACTGTTCATTGAGAACTGATTTATAATCAGTGCTCAACACTCATACCCAGAGGACTTGATTCACAGTTAAGAAGCTGCTGCTATTTGCAAGCGTATTTTTAAGAACAGTTAAACTGTGCATGCGTATTATCCTTATTTACACCCTCTACATAGGTTTTTAGAATGCTGATCCTTTATTTGGTTTTTCTGTATTATGTATACTTCTATTTCGTGGATATCTGTTTGCCATTAGTAGTTTATTTTTTTGCTTGAGTATATATCGGTATTGCCTTCCTTTCCTTTTGGTATGTGACTTTGGTCTTTCTATTTGAACATATTGAGAAGTGTTGTTTGGTTTTCCCTCCGTTGATCTATGCTCCTTTCATATGTGATGTTTACATATCCAGGACTAAGTGCTGATGATAACGCTAATATATGTTGTTTCTCATTATTGAGGACGTACTGTATTGCATAAAGACAGTGCTCTCATGTTGATTGTTATTGTTTTTAATCAGATGCTGCTGACACGCCCCCCTCCAGCCACGCAGCCAGTACCAGTCGGCCGCTCTCTCCACCCATGTTGCCAGGGAAACCTGAGACAGCGGGGCTGTAGCGACTTCCGGGTCTGAGCGTGCGGTGTGCCATGAGACGATGGGTAAGTCAGAGGGCCCGATTCAATTGCCGGCGAAGTTTTCAAAAAGATTGCGTCGGAAAAAATACGCCGACTTCACCGACAATTGAACGTTAAAAATTCGCACATTCAATTATTTTTTTACCGCTGCGCTAAAACAGCAGCCAGCGTTAAAAAAATATAACGGAGAAAAAAAAATACCTTCTTAGAACGTCGCAAGTCACCTCCTGCTAGCAGGAAGTACCCGGCGCTAATGACAGGTTATTGGCCAGTGTCTGAAATAACATTCTCACGATATTTCAGACTGGCCAATAACCTGTCATTAGCACCGGGTACTTCCTGCTAGCAGGAGGTGATTTGTTACATTCTAAGAAGGTATTTTTTTTTTAACCTAGGCACCTGCGCAGCGGTCCCCAGATGGCTGGGCATGCTACCGCATGCCCTGGCATCCATGGGCATGCTGATGCTTGATGTTCTACAAGCGTCAGCATGCCCTGTTAGGGCACAAGATAGGGCAGCGTTAAAAATCTGCACCTCTCATAGGGGCGGATTTTTAATTAACGCTATCGGTAAAAAAACAGCGTATTTTTAACGCAAAAAAAATTATTGAATAGGGAAAAAAAATTGCCTGTAATTTAAAAAAAAATTGCGTTAAAAATATGCCGGCGAACGATTTTTAGGTAATTGAATCGGGCCCTGAGTTTCTGTTTTTTAAAGAACAGTATTCCATTCAATTTATTTCTAGCGCTTGTGTTAAGCAGTAATATTTTTTTGATCATTTTTACAAAGTAGGTCTTTCAAGTTAATTTGTAGCTGGAGAGAAGAGTCAGTTTCTTAAATGATGGTAAAAGGGGGTCTGTAGAAACAATCGGCCACAGCAAAGAAGCAGCTCTTTTGATGAAGAAACTTAAATGATTATGGGCTCTATTTACTTACCTGCCTCGATCCCTTCGTTTACATTATTTACAAATACTCACCCCCCGAATCTGAATCTGAATCCGAACTGCTCATCTCAAATGCAAGTGCATGAACTTAGTTACTCAAGGGCTAAACCATGTTGATTTCAGGGGGAACCAAGTTAATTGTATTGTTTGCATGCAGGGATATATCTTTGAATTGCTTACTGCACACAGATACTGACCAGCTTTACTATCACACTGTTATTTAGACTTGGGATAGGAAACATCACCTCTCAACTATAACACTGTTTGCAGCAGATGAAATATGACTCCCCTGAAATCAACATGGTTTAGCCCAGGTGAAACTAAGTTCATGCACTTAACAAGGTCTGGATCCAGCCCTTAGTCCTTCCACTTTTCAAATGGTCTAAAAAGAGGTATTGGGATTTTTCTGTGTTGCCTCCTGGTGGCTTCGGAGTTTGATGCACTTGATATTTTCCGAAGGGGTGTAGTAAAAACCTGTGAAACCTCAGTTGGACTTTCTAGGGTTAAAGAAAAAACATACAATATGCTTTTAATTGCGTATATCTTTAAAATAAAATAAAAATGGAGGGATGCAGACTACCCAACATTGGGACTCTCATTGTTAGAGTTAGGACCACCATATGCAGAAAGGCCTTGACGGTGACCGGTGACTTATCATATATTTGCAAATATGTGTAACGGACATTTCTGTGTTTTATTTTACAGATAGAATGGTATAGTCTGTAACTGGTTAATAGCAGAGTTGCTGGGGCATTTCCTTTTCAGTGTAGTGACCTTGGGCCAGATCCAGACCTACGACCGCCAGTGTAATTACGCTCACCGTAGTCGTAAAAACACTGTTTTCCCTGTTCTGCGCATTTGCATGGCAGATGTTACGACCAGAAACTCTGAACATACTTACGAGACTACGATCAACAGCGTAACTATGAATGAAGGGGCGTGCCAGTCATACGACACCCGTAATAACGCTTCAGAGGCGGGGTGAGGCATGTAAATCGTACAGTGTGGGCGTGCTTAGGTGCGTAGCACATTTAGCCATTACGGCCGATAGTTACGCTTGGAAAAGCTAAGGAAAGGGTTTGGCAAAATGCCGTACAACCGAGGGGAGTGCCTAGGAGAGCGCATAGTAATTACGAAAGCGTAAATACGCTACGCGTTGAAACGTAAACCGAACGTAGATCAGGATCTGGCCCCTTGTCTGTTCCTGGAGGCCCTCTTGGACACTTACCTCCCAATTTTGTAGACACTTTCCGGTTATGCCCCTAGTGGCTACTATGGGGATTTTTGCATCCATGATTAATTTACAGCACCTAAGCAGCGAGAATGAAATTACTGTGCATTATTGTGTGTTCCAGTCCTGCTATTTAACATTTTATTTTAAAATTACAGTAACATCTACATAACCTGGCCAAATATTTTTTTCACCCTACCTCTGATGTCCCATTTTCTCTAATGACTTGATCCTCTTCCCAGTTAAAGAATTTATTTCCAGTTGCATCCAATTGGAACTGGAATTATAATTATAATCAGACTTTGCTTAACCTCCATAAGGGTCGGATTTTCTTGTTTAAGGCAAGTTTTCACCTTTCTGAGCCTCCCTCTGACCCTCCTTAGCTGTACTATCCATTTCAAAATTCATCTACGCAGTTCATTTTTTAGGACTCCATAGCACTGATCTCACCCACAAACCAATGTAGCTATGTAACTTATTCATGTAGTATTATGGCCACATTGATTACCTTTTCCCCACTGTAATCTTGTTGGACCAGTGTAAGATTTTACATAAGGTATCAGAACCCTATTTCTTTATAAATTGTTATTGAGTGGATAGGGATTACTTTTTTTCTTTATTAATATTCAGTTTATATTTTGATATTATTTTTAGAAACTTCAATATACAACAGAGTATGCTGGCACTAATGGTGCTATAATAAAAATATAACATTTATGGGAATTGACGCACATGATGATGTATTAAATAAGTACATTCTGATATTTTCTTTCAAACCATCCATCATCCAAGACACTAGACTTCTGTCACAACTAAGCATAACTTCTATGTATAGTATGTGTCCATGTGATTTGAAATATAACATTTCTGTTGATTGATCAGATCTTTTTCTGTGTAGCACAGTGTAAAGGTGGCCATATACTAGAACGATTATTGGCCCAATCACCAATTATTGGGTGATCGAGCAAATAATCGCTCTAGTGTATGGCACAGATCAATTTCTGAAACGCCAAATAAACGCACCAGAAACGCTCTGGTGCGATTATTTTATCTTTTAACATGTTTGATTTAAATTGGGAGAAAGCTCACGATATTTTAAGGGAGCCAATCAGCAAGCTGAATGGCTCCCTATTCTTTAAAGCTGCTACTGCTTTATATCTATGTACAAAGCTGCTCTGACAGCTTTGCAGGTATACTTTACAGCTGTCAGAGCAGCATAGTACATAAATATACAGCAGTGGCTATTGCAGGAGTAGTACAGACAGGGATCAGCCAAAAACGCGCTGTGCGTCGGCTGATTCTTATCTGTATTATGCATGCAATAGCCGCTGCTGTATATCTGTGTGCTATGCTGCTCTGACAGCTGTAAAGTATACCTTCAAAGTCAGAGCAGTTATGTACATAAATATAAAGCAGCAGCAACATAGAGCGCTCTCCCCTCCCCTCTTCTGCTAGGATTATCGGTCCCAGCAGAGGAGGTGAATGGTGCCGATAATGGGATGTTTCCCTAGCGGGAAATCATCCTGTTTATTGGCCCACCCCCTGCTGTGACCGATAATCATACAAGAGTATGGCCAGCTTTACATGTAGTAGTCTCAAGTAACTTGTTATTGCTTGGCATAGATTATAATATAACTTTTTCATGAATGCTTATTTTCATTATCACTATGCAGTATATTTGTTGTGTTAAAATTACACTGTTCACAGCATGTTTAACATATAATTGCTAATTTCATACTCAGTACATTTCAGAGTCAACAATAGATTTATTTTATTCCAACTATGCAGGTGTATTTATTAGTACAACTATGCTCTGTATTTACTCTCTACAATTTAAATTAAGAAATTAGGAATAACTTAAAACAACTAATTTCAGTACAATATTTAAAATACAGAAATAATCCAGTTTAATCTATTATAGCACACGGGATAAGTATATGTACAGCTTTAGATTTTTACAGATGTGATGGTTGTTTGCCTGTCAAGAACAGCAATGTAAAAGGAGTAATCAATTATGTCAATTGGAAAAGGATCGCAGGAAGAGACGCCAGCTGATTGACTGGTGAATAAATTGGATTGCAGCCTAGAAAGCTGCTGCTCCCTGCAAAGGCTTCAGTAAAATCAAATCGCTAGTAGGAATGATGAGTGACCACTATGAGTAAACCACTGAACGTTGATACAAAACAGATCAATGGAAGGAAAACACAGAACAGACTCATTCCAGATGGGAACCCTGCTTTCACCTAATGATAAACTTGCTTTAACAAGCGTGTGTGTGTAATTTTGCAGTTCTATAGGGAACAAAACTTACTGATTTTACATTGCCTGAGACACGTTCATGTTCAAGTGGAAAAAAAACCCAAAGTGATAGCGTGATTCCATAATGACACATGATGTAAAATAGTAAACGTGTCATATGCAAAGGAAGAGGAGATAAGAAAGCAATTCATATGGAGGTTGTATAGTTTTAATAGGTGCACAGTAAGTTTTATTAACATTATTCCGCATATGGAGACAGATATAGAATACAAGCAAGGGAGAAACTTACTGCAAAACTGTAGAATATTCTGTCCACATACATTGTTATACTGATGCCAAGATCTAGCAGCGTTTTTCTTATAAGTGGACAAAAAATTATCTTAAGGACCAAATAATAAAGTCTGATGTCCGCTTTCTATTTAAACAGGAAAGAGGCAGCAATTAATTAAGTAAGTAAATAAAAGATTGAGAAAGAAAGGGAATAGTTGGCAGATATCATTCACTAGAGACCCACATGCTTGGTAGAATGGGCTATTGTGGGCTCTTTATGCCTATCTTGCCATACCTGACATGAGGGCAGTTTGCTCAGGGGGTGCATTCTTATATACTATGATTCATTCTAATAATGGGCCTCATTGGGCTTTTGTTTGAGATGTACTCTGCTTCCACTCCAGATACCTTTGATTTGGTTGCATGGTATGCTTTACATGTGCACTTTGCTGCTTGGTCGGCGCGATGTGTGTAAACCAGGGCCAGCAACAGAGGTGGGGAGAGGCAGGGAAATGAGGGAAAGTGGGCGTGGGCTGACACTTAGGATCTTAAATAAATGCTACTACGTCACTTAAGATCTCAAATGGCAGCGCAGAGTTAGGGTAAGTCAATGGTGGTCTAACTTTAAGATCCACCGCTGTTTGCAAGGGGAGTGACTGTTTATGCAGTGGGCTGTAACCTGCTAAGATCTTAACCTTAGATGCGTATATTTGCGATCTTTTCGCAATCGCATCTCTGAATCAGCCCCTTTATGCCTATCTTGCCATACCTGACATGAGGGCAGTTTGCTCAGGGGGTGCATTCCTATATACTATGATTCATGCTAA
Organism: Limnodynastes dumerilii; assembly: GCA_011038615.1. Classification (NCBI taxonomy): domain Eukaryota; kingdom Metazoa; phylum Chordata; class Amphibia; order Anura; family Limnodynastidae; genus Limnodynastes; species Limnodynastes dumerilii. The sequence continues at coordinate 606,448 of WWET01000613.1, forward strand.
TAATGGGCCTCATTGGGCTTTTGTTTGAGATGTACTCTGTTTCCACTCCAGATACCTTTGATTTGGTTGCATGGTATGCTTTACATGTGCACTTTGCTGCTTGGTCGGCGCGATGTGTGTAAACCCTGTTGTTCTGTTCCTGGCTAGTTTTGCCCTTTAGCCTCAATCTAACGTATTGTACTGTATACTCTGTTGCTGGCAGCGCTTACATGCCCTGATAGCGCTATAGGGTTATCCCTCTGCAGAAGTTAGATACTTTAAATATTTACCTAGACAGGGAGGCACTATGAGGACTGATTCATGGTGCACAGTGTTAATCTGCTTGTCAGATTTTTCTCATGGTGTGGAGGTAGTGGTTCTGTCAGCATCTATTTCTTCTGATAGCGCTAGATGTTAGTGCAGCATGATAGCACTAGATGTTAGTGCAGCATGATAGCGCTTGATGTTAGTGCAGCATGATAGCGCTAGATGTTAGTGCAGCATGATAGCGCTAGATGTTAGTGCAGCATGATAGCGCTAGATGTTTTTACAGCCTGGTGGCTTACTTTACATTCACCATTAGATCTTTTGCTTTTAGCCCTTCAACATGTTTTGGTTGGGACTGGCATGTGGTACATGAGCGCTATAACCATCTCAGTTTTATACTGGGGTGGCCCCTGCGGCTTGGCTCACATCGTGCTTGCAAGTTCTACCTTTATTATTCTGTGATACCTGGTCTCAATTTCCTGATTTTGGACTCTAGCGCTGTTGCTGACAGTTACTAGAGATCTTCACAGTGACCTCAGCGCTTACGATAGAGCATCTGTGGAGGATTAAGTATTGTGCTTCTGTCTGTTCGTATGCTGGGTAACTCTGCTTTGTTACTATTCATTGCGTTTTTTTTTACTTCTTGGATAGTGCTTCGGTAGTCTGTCTTTATGCCCCCCATGCTTGGTCTGTGTTCTATTTTCTCATGTTTACTAGGCTGCTATGGCAACAGTCAGCCCGTGATGGCCTGCCACTTGGCTGCTCCACGCCCCTGCTACCATGGCAACATTGCAGGAAGCGGCTGCGGCGCAGTGTCTGGTCTGGAGGCTGTCTGTAGCCAGCGTGCAGTAGTAAGTTTTTGATTGCCTTTTAACTCTTTATATATAGATGTTGGTGGTTTGTTTGGTTTACTGCTTGTACTGTCAGCATTTATACTGCACCCTGATGACAATTGCTGTATGCTTTTGAAACGTTGGTGACCGTGATGCATTCAATTTTTCCGCTGGGATTTTCTACATTTATCAAGTCTCCTGAGTGCCTTTCATTCATTTTGGACTATATATATATATATATATATATATAT
>WWET01000614.1:27240-41873 GCA_011038615.1 Limnodynastes dumerilii
TGCAGCGGCCATGTTTGGGGAGTGGTCAGACTCCAAAATGAAACTAAACAGTAGCAAAAGAAATGGCCACAGAGACCTCCTGTGTACACATATAGCAAATGGATAGGGACTCACCTACAGGAGGTGCCTTGACGCTGGGCAGGTGAGCTTAACCCAATATAGCTATATTGTGAACTAAACCTTCTTTTTATTTATGTGCTGACACATAGTGTTATTTAATGTATGTTTGGAGCGCCGGACCTCTTTTGTTCCTGGCGATTTTTTAAAGGCTGGCGTGTTTTTGGTAAATCGCCAGAAAATCGCTCAAATGCTGCCCCTTCTAAATCGCCGTTTTTACAATTGTAATGGGGTTTTAGAAAAGGCAGAACATAGAAATCGCTGTATTTACTATACAGCAATTTGTAAAATTTCTGCAAAGTCACCCAAAACTTGGCCGAATGAAAAGAGGTGGGTGTGATCGGTGATCTTGTTCAAATTGACACTCACTTAGAAAAAAACATATTAAAAATGTAAAAAAAAAATCCTTTTAATTAAAAATTAATTATAAACATGTGAAATACTTCATTTTTAAACAAAAATTACATTACACTGCATATAGTGCTAGAAAGCACAGCATGCTCATGTATTGCGGGTCATGCTGTGCCTTTTAGCACCATAAGCGGCAGCATGCTAAGTGTTAATGGATTGCAGCTACATAACAAATGTGCCCCGTCCCTGTCCTTAATCACATAGTGCCATATCATACATAATAAACACATAGTGCCCCGTTATAAATAGTTAATCACATAGTGTTCCTTCATAAATAGTTAATCACATAGGGGCAGATCCAGACCTAAGTGCTTGTTACGTTTCATCGCGTAGATTATTTACACTACCGTATTTTCTATGCACTCCTCTTCTTTCGTAGACACGCTGATGGTACGTATGTTCAGAGTTACGTGGCGCAACATCTACCATGCGCATGCACAGTAAATACAAATAAGCGATTTTACGTCACTACTTAGGTCTGGATGCGCAGTATGTACAAATAACTGCTTTTACAGTTACGCTTATGCTTATGCCGGACTGGAACAAGTGGGAAAGGCAAAGTTCAATAGGCAGGCTTGACAGGACCGGACTATGCTGGACTGGAACAGGTAGGCAAGGTAAAGTTCAATAGGCGTACTTGTCTTGAGCTGAGCCAGTAGCAAGATTGCAAACATAAGCTGGAACTGGTGCTGGATTGCAGGTAAGCTGAAACTGAGCTGGATTGCAAGGTAAACTGGAACGGAGCTGGAATGAAAGGTAGGCTGGAACTGGAGCTGGATTGCAAGGTAAACTGGAACGTGAGCTCAAAGTCAGGAGCAGAGTCATTGGAGCAGTGCAACCCCATTGGCTCCCCTGAGACATGTAACCAGCGGCAAGATGGCGGCGCCCATGCCCCGAAGCACCGCTGCGCTGGGCTCCAGAATCCACGTTGGAGACGTCAGAGGAAAGCTGCAGTAATCCAGGCTGGGTGAGTATAGGAGGCTGTCACTATGCTAATCACAGTCTCTGGGAGCCTGGACCGCAGGAACACCCCAAGAGATCCGCTGTCAGCTGGCACCTGACAGGGTAAGTGCGGCACTTGCCATGGTGGACCGTGACAGTGCCCCTTAATACTAAGTCAACATATAGTGGCCTCTGCTTCCCAATACATAACTATACTAGGAGTATTTCATACTTGCTTTTCTGAAGTCTTCTATATTGATTGAAGACATTGGTGTCCAGGTCCATGGTCTTCTTGCGGAGCTCCAAGTTTCTTTTGGGTCCCTCCGGCAAATGATTCCTGTTCCTCTGACGGGAGTTCTTAAAGTGTGCAGCAAGTTTTTTAAGATCATTTTTTTTCACCTCTTAGTAAATCTGGCGACTTTTAAAAAAAAGAAAGGAAAAAAATTTTTTTCTGCCAGTTTAAATTTCCGTTTAGTAAATCTGTTGTTCACTGTTGTAAATGTGTTGTACACTGACTAATGCCTCTTGTTCACCTCAAACATGACTTATTACCAGTAAGCTGTCACCACCAAGACTATTCACAGGAGGTCTTAGGTTCTCCATACACAAATCTAACACCATGGTACTTTATCAGAATTATTATAAACTCACACAGACATGAACTTATTATTCGATATTTAATAAGAGATCACAATGCTAGCACCCGATAGTTTAAGGAAGTCATCCATCTTACTGAATGGCTTCCTATTCTTGTAGTGCCTCCCTCTTCTGCTAGGATTATCAGAAAATACGCTACGCGAATGTGCGTATTTTCTGCGGTGCGCATGCGCAGTTCGATCAAAACTGCGAATTTACGTGTATACCACACGTAAATTCGCAGAAATGCGTAGTTCAGGATCTGCCCCAATGTATGGCCAGCTTAAGTTAAAAGATCCCATGAAGTGAATACGTTCTGTATCTGGGGCTACACATTTCAAGCCAAAAACTGCCCCACCCCAACAGCCCCGAACTTTGTAAAAAGTGACCGGTTTGCTCTGGTCAGGCTTGGGCTTTTATGACCCCTATATCCTGATGGCCATTTATGCTAGATACTTTCCTCTGCCACAGTATATGACTTCATGCAGGAATAGCCACAGATCAGGCCATAAAAGAGACAACAGAACTAGGCCAAAGTAAAAAAAGAAAATGCCAGCCGGGGTTAAAATGCCAATACACCTGTACATACTGGTTTATATACAAGATACTGACTACTGTTATGACACCATGCTGAGCCATTCACCCCAGTGCATGACACAGCTTTTATACCTGCCTGTGTGTAAAAGTGCCATTAATGACTTAAGTATATATGGCATATACTTATGAAAAGAATCAATTATAAACTATATCTGGAGAATACTTCCCCAGATGTAATTCCAGTGCCTATTAAGAGACTGTGTACCTTAACAATGTAAATAAAAATACCGGGTACAGAATTTTGCTGTACAAATAGAAAAGATAAATTCTTGATAAAATATTTTATGTATTGCAGCAATTTTGTAGTATATCTTTTGATATAAATGTGGGGCAAACGATACGGAAAGTGGGTGTTTGATTGCAAGAGCACCGTAGAAATATTATAAAGGGTAAAATGATGCATTCTGTCTCTAGGCATATACAGGAGGCACTTGGTGGGCATATCAGTGTGATTAGCTATATGGGTATTAAACAGGTAAAAGCTATAGCAAGGGGAGGGGATATATTTGTTACGTTATGTAAAAAGGAAGTCTTATCCACCGCATGAAGTCTGTGAGTATAAATTATAAACTATAGGAAAAACATCACGGCAGACATCAATGGGGAACAACATTTAGGCACTTCTAGTGGTAAGAATATCTGGATAATGTGTGGTATCTTACCACGGTTAGAAGTCTGATTAATATACTGTTCCTCTAGAGCAGGGGTTCTCAACACATGGTACGCGTACCACCAGTGGTACGCGTACCTCTGGCAGGTGGTACGCGGAGGCAGGGCCGGATTTCCTCCGTTAAAACTGTCTCATAATCTGACAAGGTAAGGCAACAAACATCCAGATCATGCCAGAACTTGATCAGTTATTAACACTTCAGGGAATATATATTATGCTGCTGATTTCCGGTCATGTTGCTGACTATACTTAAAAGGTACATTTTCTTAAATGCAGAGCCCAATTTGAAAAGTATACTCAACACACTGTTCAGCTTTTAGGAAAAAATGTTTTACTGTAATGTATAGTAAAATATAAACATACTCTGTAAGATGTTTTAATATAAAATTGGTACACCTGGGGGGCGTGTCTGTAAAGGGGGCATGGCTTGTCCCATGAAGGGGTGTGGCTTTAATCTGCTTTCATTTGCATGTATGATAAGGTTTCAAATCTCATATGAGCTCATAGGAGAGGGTCTTGTCACTATAGCAGAGCTGCAGCAGTCTGTCCGCACAGCTCTGCTACAGTGATCAGACGTTTCAGGACTGGAAGGTGAGTATAGGAGGATGGAATTGCTGGGTCAGAATCCGGCACGGGAGCCCTTTTGACCGTTACAGACCATTAAATAACAGTACTGTACCTGCTATATAGGTACAGTTGGAGGGTATGCATTAAGGGAATTAGAAGTGTTGGTGAAAACTGCTTCGATACCTTGCAAAGTGCACCACAGGGCTATTATAAGTCATGCATGAGGTGATAAAATGCATTTATTCAGAGTGTGACATCTACAGGGCTTTACTGTTAGCGCTATTAACCAATGTGTACAGTGGATATTTTTACCACTTGTTTCTCTTTAGTGGGGTCATTATGGCAGCACACATTACAATTGCAGTGAGAAACTGAGCCTGCCTGTATTGACAACACATATGGTTGTTCAGCATAAACTCTCACAAGAAGTTGTCAGGAGATAGTGTATTTCTCATTCATTGCATGGCATACAAGCCATACTAGTTCCTTTTATATTAGGAAGTTATATTTTAGGTAGCTTGCCAGTTGATTATTTTAATGCTAACTTTTCAGCTCTTTGCAGTTTTGTTTCTATATTCTAGATTATCTAGCTTTTAATGATAATAAAGGTTGGTTTTCTTACCGTATTTTATATTAGAGGAGTGTACTGGCATATAGACTCCTCTTTTTTTCTTTTGTTGATATAATTGCATAAATTTTGGAGTATGGTTATCATCTCAATTATAATGGTGTAGATCAGATTATATTAGCTTTGTAGGTTAGAAAAATGTAGAAAGTCCCACAGCATATTGTTAATTGTTAATCAGCACACGAAACAATCATACACAAAATCTTCGGGTAAAGTCTGAGTTTATGACATATTACACCAATCTATACTCATTCCATTCCATTCCATTCCAGATGATCCACGGCTACGTGCCCACGTATTAAGTAAAGCAAACCTACCTACTCTCACCACTGCCCAGCAGGAGGTTCTAGACGCAACCATAACTGAACTAGTGACCCTAATGTAAATCTAATTTAGATGCCAGGCATTTTGTTGAATTTAATCTAGCTGGCACTGCTGTGTCTTTTTATTATGATGTATAAAGATCTGTATTGCTTACCATAGGATGTCCAATCTCCATTGTCTGCCCCTTTTAAACGTCAGTAGCCCCACTTATTAAGAACTAAAGATGAACAATTGCTTAACCGTGCCTTTAGAAAATGTATATGGCAGGGGAAAAGGTCCAGAATAGCGCCTTATAAACTGCAACAAAGTTGTGTAAATGGAGGGTTGAATCTCCCAAACCTAAAATATTAAGATATGCTAGTCATATATGAATTATTCAATACTAGATGCACACCACTGGAAAATATTCTCATTTCACACTCTAACAGGCATTTCTTCCAAACATATCCTTAATTTCTGTTTTGAAGTGATATATCCCAAGAGTTACAAGATACTCCGCTATTGATGTCTTCCTGAGCAACGTGGAAGGTGGTGAGGAAACGAAAAGGGCTTCAGGGCCATGTGTCATTGTTTCTTCCTTTCCTTCAATATGTTTGATGATTTTGGAGACAAATTCAATCCTTTACTATTGTTCTCCAGATGGACCCTGCTTTAGTATCTAAAGAGTGGGCTGTTTCGGGCCACCTCAATGCAGAGAGTAGGTTAAACAATCAATCCAGACAAATGCTGATAATTATTTCAGCTGTTGAAGAAAGTGTATTCTGCAGAATTGGATTGAGCCAAGACCGCCCATTCTTGAAATGTTCCATACAAAGATGTATCATTTTTTAGAATGGAGTGGCTTAAGCAACTATGACAATGGAGCAATCGGTTAAAACCTATTTAAAACCTGGTCTGGCTATATGAACACGATCTCTAATCAGATTCAGACCCAAATTCATAAATGTTTTAGCAGCACGACATGGTATGAAACAAGATTTTATTACGAGATCCACCACGGTCACTGAGGGACCTACTGTCTATACTCTAACTGTGATGAAAATTATTGATACCCAGAGACCACTCAGATGTTTTTCATGTTCTTCATGTTTCACTATGTAAGTCCTTTATGTGTCATGTTTTAAGCTGTATGACAGAAGTAATGCCATTTGTACCTTTTTTGCTGTGTTTATTTTCCCTTTTAATGCACTATGGGCCTGATCCAGACCTACGACCGCAAGCGATCGTACACCGGTCGGAAGCGTAAAACCGGGAGAAAAAAAAGCACTGCGCATGTGCAGTATGACAACTTCCTGTCATCCGAAGGACGCGAGCGTATTTATAGCGTATTTTTCGCCCAAGGGGGGTGCGTTTAGTACGACGATAGTCCGGACGCTCAAGTTACTACACAGAGGTGGGTATAGCCATTTAAATTGTACAGTATGGGCGTGCTAAGCCCCGTACGACCAGCGTATCGGTACGAAAATTCGCACGGACGCTTGAAAAAGTTAGGGTAGGGTTCAGCCGCCGTAAGTCGGTACAATCAATGGGAGTGTCATGGGCGTGAAAGATTATACGCCCGGGCGATCATACGCTACGCTCGCGGGCGTAGGTCTGGATCAGGCCCTATGTATGCATATTTGTCTATGTTTGATATTATTCCAATAAAATGTTTAAAAAAATGATTACATTTAATGCCCCTAATACAAAAAAATAACATAATAACATTTAATACCGCAAATAAATAATAATAAATTAATAAAAAGAAGTACTTACCAACTTGTATGGGATCTAATCTTCTAAGCTTTTAATCTGGGGGGAGGTCTTTGCAAAAAAAAACCCTTGAAGAGTGACGATGCTTATGTCCCAGCGCTAATAACAGCTCTGCTGGGTCCTATGTATACCCTTGGCCAGTGTGGGAAATCCCGGCATGCTGGTGCTTCTGGTTCTCCAAGTGCCAGCATGCCCTGGCATCCTTGGACATGCTGGTGCTTGTAGCACTACAAGCATCAGCATGCCATATGCGTTGCCATTTTTTATATACTCCGGCACTAAAAACAAATTTGTTTTCTGTTTTCATAGCAACAGTAAACAAATCTAACCAATTGGGAGGCAATGTGAATAACCCGGGTTGAAAAACAACCTGGGACCTTTCACATTGCCATCCTACTCAGGGAAAACCCTACTTTTTTCCCGGTTCTAAATCCTTTTTTGAGAAATGGTGGTTTCACATCACCACCAAATAGCCTGGTTTTTGCCAAGACCCGTGTTTTTGTCGGTGATGTGAAAGGGGTTTAAGTAATAAGAATTTCTCCAGGTTTGCTCCTTTTCTAAATTTATAGTAGGCTGATTTAGTGCAGGTTATTGCTCCATAAACAGATTTTAGATTGCCCCCTCAATTCCACAAATTTGGGAGGATGTAGACTATTTTTTAAAGGTGTGCTATTACTTGCAAGGGTTCTCCCAGTCCCCGCTCATTTAGCTGGACTTGTTGGGAGGAAAGGAGAATTTGTTCTTTCAAATCCAAGATGGTGGCATAAAACTTTGCTGTCTATCAACAGCTGAGTATGAAATCAGATCACTATAGCTTTGTTTTGGTCAATTTTGGATATTTGTATTTATCCATATTCGATCTGGTTAAGGTTGAGAGGAGTTTGTCAAGCAGAGTTTGGGAGTGGCATTAGAAAATTGGGTATTGCCTTTACTTTAGTATGGAGTATTAGGGTAGGAGGAATACGCACTTCACACTTGATGCATAATATGCCAATAACATGAGCTGGCTGTGTGGTATCGAGAAGGAGGGCCTGCTGTAAAGGAGTCCACCAGGAGTCCTAGAGTCCAGGGGAGAAGGAGGGTGATGGGACAAGAGCTCCTAACAGGGGTAAGTGAGGAGGCTCAGGGGAGTGTTGCTGGAGATGCTCCTTGGCATAACTGCTGCACAGTGGCAGTGCCCTGCTCCTTAAACGGTTTCAAAGTGAAAGTGGTAATTGGTAACTGAGGCTTTAATCCTTTGTAGTGTAACCAGGGATGAAGGGGAAGGAGGGGGTAATTGGCCAAAGCTTTGTGTAGAGTGTATAGAAATCTAGGTCCTATTCTGCCACCCTTTTTAAAATACTTAACACATATCCATCTAAAAACTACTACTGGCTCTCATACAACAGTGAAAATTTCCAAACGATAACGGCAGCAACAATGCTTTTCTGTAATGAATTATCACTACACACATGAAAATTAGACGTTAATCTTTTACATGTGTTTGTCATTTAACATCTCAGGTCATCCTTTTCATATTCATTTCAGTTCACATTCCAAGATAATCCTATTCTGATTTCTGTAGATATAGTGAGCTTTTGCATTGGCTTTGGCCCAGCTAAAATAGCCAGTGTTATGCCTCAGAAATAAAATAGTGTGTACTGTTGCTACATAGTTTTACAATTACTTTCAAGCATGCTTATCAAATTACATGCACAGTTGGCATAGTTACTCCTTCTCAGATCCAAAGCAGATGCTAGTACATATTATATTTATATATAAAAAATACTTGGATTCTTTCTATATTGTAAATGTTCTTTTATTGCCAGTGTTTGTTAAAGCACACCATACTCAATTAACTGAAATGACATTTCAGAACTGTAATCTACTGTATAGGGCACAATATATTACAATCCATTCTGTAGCATCTGTGTATACAGGACAGAAATATGGTCCATAAATGTATCTAGAGTAATGCTAGTATGGTGAACATAGATATTATTAATGGTGGTTATTGTATAATGCATTGCTTGTATTGGTTAACATGACTAAAAATAATTTCTGTAAAATAGAAAAAAATATGTAAAAAAATGAATAAAAAAATTTAGTAAAATTTGTGGATTAGTACTAAGCTTTTACATTAATGTTTTAACCATAGGGACAGTCAACTTTTGTTTTTATTTTTTTAAATGCTAAGGTATTCTGACTTATTTACTATTATAATGGCCAGGGCCGGTGCTAGAGTGTTCGACGCCACCCTGCAAACTTTAAATTTGCGCCCACCTGTTTAACAATTTCTCATAGTTAATAGAGTATAGTCTCCATGTAAGCGTCACTACTATACAATACAAACAGTCTCCTAGGGGTATATTTACTAAGCTCGATTTTGCTCAAAGCATCCAAACTCCCAGGACTTGGCCGGCGAATATGCAATCGCCGTATTCCTGGGACTTGAGCCTTTAGCAAAATCGACCAGGCAAACATCACTGGACAAAAATCGTCCAGATGTTTGCCATATAAAACTTAGTAATCGCTGTGTTCACTAAAGGCGATTTTACTAAATTGCCTTTAGTTCGTTGGGAAAGCGCTGAAAAACAAAGTGACTTTTGTGTGTTGCGCTTTCAGTGAAAGCGCCCCACACTGTACCTGAAAAACACATGTCAATATCTTTGACATGTGTTTTTCTCTGTCCAAAAGACAAGTGCAGCATGTTTGGAATGCTTAGCATGGCTGCGCTGATAGAACTACAAGGCTCAGCATTGCTGAGCTTTGTATTAATATCAGCATGTTAAGCCTTCTAAGCATGCTGTGCTGTAGCCTGTTAACATTTTTTTTTTAAAACATACATAATAAACATTTACAGACATGTGAATAAAATAAAATAAAATAAAAATATTTCTGACTCACTGTTTAGCTGTCCTCATTCTTGGGAAGAGTTGCTGTTAGTTTATTCTTTCTTTGAAGTTATTCACCTCCTGATGCTTGTAGAATCTTGTCCGCTTGCTTGGAGAAGATGTTCCGGTCCTTCCTTCTGCTCTTCGGCCCCTTCTGGCACTTGCCCCGACGACATGCTCCCTCCTCTTCTTGGGCGCCGCTACTAATGACCATTCGGTCGCTAGAGGGCACCCTTTTATAGCAATTATGACGTCATAAACAGAGCTCTCACTAGAGCCCACTAATGTAAATGATTTTCTATAAAAGGATGCCCTCTACTGAGGTAGCTGCAGCACGGTGGCTCAGTAAATAGACCTCACAGTGCTGAGGTCATAAAGCCTCTTCTCTGCGGAGTTTGCATGTTCTCCCTGTGTCTGAGTGAGTTTTCTCCAGTGCTCTGGTTTCCTCCCACATGCCAAAAACATGCTATTAGGTTAAGTGCTTGCTAACAAACTGAACCCTAGTGTATGTGGGCCAGATCCAGACCTACGTACGCGAGCAATTTTACGCTAGCCGCTCATGTAAAATCTCACATTAGTATTTACTGTGCATGCGTAACTCTGAGCATACGGGCCAGTCACGTATCAGCAGCGTAACAACGCACAAAAGGGCGTGCCAGCCATATGACACCTGTAATTACGCTTTGGAGGTGGGCTGAGGCATTTAAATTGTACTGTATGGGCGTGCTTAGGCTCGTAACTACATGAGGCCTATATGTACGTCAGTACTTACGCTGTGTGAAGTTAAGGTAGGATTTGGTAGGCGCAAAACGGCCAAAGTACGTACATGTGAGGGGAGTGTCTAGGGGGGTGCATAGAAAGTACACTAGGGTAAATACTACGCTACGCGATGAAACGTATCAAGTGCATAGGTCTGTTTCAACCCCTGTGTGTGGTCAGGAGTGTGGCTCCAGGAGGTGAGTGAGTAACGAGTGTTCTCTGTACACCCTCTGGAGGGTGGTGCTTTCAGGGAGCAGTTTGAGGAAGGGTTGTTTCACAGGAAGGTTGGTGGTGGGTATGAAAGCGCAGCTTAGATAGGGCCAAGTGATTCTTATATTCCTTCAAATTTTATGATGTGTCAGAAAGGAGTAACAAAGCTAAGCTGTCAGCACCTATGCTTAGTAATCAGCAGAGGGCAGCACTGAGCCTGTGCAGAGAGGTCGGAGTGAGTCCTCACCTATCCAGACCTGACACCCTTGCCAAAGGGCCTGACGTTGCCCAGCTTAAAAGAATTTAGAAGAAACAATAATGTGAACTCATGGGATTTTGTCTAATGTTAACGACTACTAATGAGGCTTATCTTTATATTTTTATAATTTCCTGAATAACTATTTATGAGGTGTTACAGTACTGTTCTTATTCTACTTTTAAACAAACAGATATTGATACATATAATGATAATGGGGTAGATCCAGAACTCTGCTTGCAATCCATTTACTAGCGTAGCGTATTTTCGCGTGCGTACCTTCTATACACTCCCCTAGGCACACTCCTTGAAAGTATGCATTTTGACCGCTTTCCGCTTTTCAAACCCTACCTTAACTTTTGGCAGCGTAACCGCTCACGTCCACACACGTACGTATAGGCAGCCCGGAGTTATGCCGCTAAGCACGCCCATACTGTACGGTTTAAATGCAAACCCCCGCCTACATAGCGTAATTTAAGCGTACTTATGGCTAACGGAAAATTGGCACATCCCCTCGAACAAATTTACGCAACTGATACATGAATGGCCCATACGCTTACAGTTACGTTACGTAACGTAGCGTATTATCTGTCGTGCGCATGCGCAGTATATACAAAATCGCTAATTTACGTATCCGCCAGGTGTAAATTTGCACGGAGTGTTGTTCTGGATCTGCCCTAATGACTTGTAATGACTTGTAATGCAAAAGTATTTTTAACACAATAGATATAATTGCAGGCGTCAATTTAGATATAAAATGCTGTGGATTTCTTAAAAGCCACTTTAATATCTACCCCACCTCACAGTTCACAAAGCTGTTTTTCTTGCATAAATATTCTTTTCTTAAAAAATATATTCAATGTAATGGATGGAAAATGGTTCCAATATAAAGTGTGATTAAAAATAGAAGATTCCTTCCAGGCCCTGATTCAATAAATGCATTAATATGATCAGATATATTGGTGGCAGATGAAGTTGAATCACTTTCTTCATTACAAAACTGAACTTGCAGTATCTGTCTTAGTCACTCAGCAGTGAGTCATTGAAGAGCCATTATGGGTATGAATTGGAATGCTAATCCTCTCGCCTGGTAATGGAAAACACATTTTGATAATGAATTTGACATCATTTTGGTTAGTTAAAACTATACAGTTATTTATTGAAGAAAATGGTGACACTGAACTTATAGTTTTGTATGGCGTTATTATTAACTAAAAATATATGACTAAATTGATGCGTAATAAATAAGCATAAACTTGATCATAAATCACAATAAACTGTACAATATATATGTAAAAGCTTTTTGTGGAAGGACAGTGCCTATCTCATGATAAATGAATTTATTATTATTACTGTAACATGATGCTTTTAGATTCAAAGGCTGGGAACAAAGTGAGTTAATGCAATATAAAGTTAATCATATCTAGGAATGATAATGAGGCAGAACCTGAGCTCTGATTTTCTCTATTTTCTGTTTGTTATAATCAGATTGTTGCAGCTTTATTTTTCTGTATGTGACACTTCTGAAACATTATGACGGGTGTGGGTCCCCGCTTAGAATGGCCCTATTTCGATAGGGTCGTTTTCTCCAAGCCAGTTTCGAACTGGATGGTATTGTGATTACATATGCCTCGATAAAGGCATAGCAATGGATCCACGGAGCACCAAGCTTTCGGTGCTCCGAAAGGTAAGGAAAAAAGTCCCCCAATCCTTTCCCTAATTCTAACCCTAACCCTCCCCTCTCATTAACCTAACCCTACTTTCCTTCCCCTCAACCTGACCCTAACCCACCATCTCCCGCAGCCTGACCCTAATTCTCCCTTCCCTGCAGCCTGACCCTAACCCTCCCTCTCCCGCAGCCTGACCCTAACCCTCCCTTCCCTGCAGCCTGACCCTGACCGTCTCTTCTCCTCACCCTGGAGGGGTTACTCACCTTTCCCTGCGGTAGCGGCAGTGACGGTGTAGCCACAGCGGCGGTGTTTCTGAATCAGAATGGGTGAAGTATGCCGATCGGCATACTCACCTATTCTGAAAAAAAAATTATAAAGTGGGCGGTATTCGAAATAGGGACATCCGAAAAGGGACTTTCGTATGTCCCTATTTTGGAAATGAAAATTTCTAAGCGGGGACTGCAACCGAATTATGACAGAGGGACTGGCGTGCAATCACACGTGGACACACCAACTTGATGCGTAATGATCCAGACTTACATGCAATAATCTGGGCACTGCAGTCATAAAGCTAAGGCATGTCCTGGCTATTGGAAGAGTGATAGTGCAAGGAGAGTGGTTAACTTTGGGAACATATGCTTGGATATCACAGCCCTAAAGTTTTATTTTATATATATCTGTAAAATTTAAATAGATCCCAACTTCCACCTAGTGTACACGACATACAGATCCCCGTCAGTCGCACCATTGGAAAAAACTTCCAGCACGGAAGTCTACTGCGTGCGAATGTGTGGAAAAATCCGCTTTTCATAGGTCTGGATCCAGTCCGCTATCACCATAAACATTTTTTTTTAAAGTAATACATCGAAGTGTGTGTATGGGGGTATGTTTGTTTATCCGTGACTGACTGATGTAAAAGCACAGTGCTTTGGCAATGCAGTTATGGAAGTACAGAGAGATGAAAATAAGCAGAAATAAAATGGATTACATATGATCGCATGGATATAACAAATGTGTCATTCAAAGAAAAAAGTAACAATTCAGCAAAAACCGAACAAAAGGTTTGCATAAAGCAGGAGTGTAGCTGCCATGAAGAATATGTCTGAATGCCCAATATTTTATTATAGTTTATGGCATACTTAAAAGAACTGACAAAGACTTCCAAAGAACTTAATAGACTTCCAAAAACTTATAAGAGTTTAGCTCCTCTTGCCCTAACAGTTACATATTGCTCTATATCCTGTAAAAGCCAATGTTTCTACTAGCTTTAAAAATAAACAGCAATGTCTAAATATTGTTTAGCGGAAATTAAACGATGCATTTTACAACAATAAAAAATAAAAATAATGATTAGTTGTTTTTAAATGTTGCACACAAATATTACAGATTTATTTTTACTCTACATTTCAAGTCCTCTCAACTATAATTTTGACACTTTAAAGATACCCTCTCCCGCAAAGCAACATCGCTTTGTCGACTATGATCCTCTTTTTGCCTTTTTCTCCTAAACCTGAGTTAGCCCCATTGGGGGTAGATCCAGACCTAAGTTGTGTTTACATTCGTTGGCGTGGCGTATTTACGCTATTGTAAGTACCATGCACTCCCCTAGGCACTCCCCTCGCTCGTACGTACTTTTCTCAGTTTACGTTTGCCAAACCCTACCTTAACTTTTCAAAGCTTAAGTAATGATGTACGTAATTCATTGACGAATGTAACAGCCTAACCCCACCCATACTGTATGATTTAAATACCTCCCTCCACCTACAAAGCGTATTTCCGGGTGTTGTATGGAAGACACGCCCTCTCATTAGTATTTACGCTGAATTATGCACGATCAGAGTTACGTTGCGTAACATCTGCCACGCGCATGCGCAGTACATACAAATTGGCGATTTTACGTCAGTGGCTAGCATAAATACGCTAGTGTAGGTAGCTCAGGATCTGGCCCGTTATATTTAAGTAAACTCTTAATGAAGATGGCTGAGTTAGGTGAATTTAGATATAAATTGGTTAAAAGGGCAGGTGATGATGTGTTGGAATTACAAAACTGTGCTCAGCTCAAACCCTTTCTATTTGATTTTGCTTATGATGTGATTGGACAGATATGCTAGAATGAAAAAGCCTTCTTGTTACACACTGCAAGACAGTGTCTGACATTTATTGTTCTTCCTACTTTCCTGACACTCCCTTAGGATGGGAGTTCCTGCTGCAAAGGAATCTT
>WWET01000614.1:59053-83326 GCA_011038615.1 Limnodynastes dumerilii
CAGCACCCAGTATCCTCCATAATGTGTATCCAGCACCCAGTATCCTCCATAATGTGTATCCAGCACCCAGTATCCTCCATAATGTGTATCCAGCACCCAGTATCCTCCATAATGTGTATCCAGCACCCGTATCCTTCATCATGTCTCTCCAGCACCCAGTATCCTCCATCATGTGTATCCAGCACCTATTATCCCCCATCATGTGAATCCAGCACACAGAATCCTCCATCATGTGTATCCAGCAACTATTATCCCCCATCATGTGTATTCAGCACCCAGTATCCTCCATAATGTGTATCCAGCACCCAGTATCCTCCATAATGTGTATCCAGCACCCAGAATACCCATCATGTGTATCCAGCACCCAGTATCCTCCATCATGTGTATCCAGCACGCAGAATACCCATCGTGTTTATCCAGCACCTATTATACCCGATCATGTCTCTCCAGCACTCCCATCATGTGTATCCAGCACCCAGTATCCCCCATCATGTGTGTCCAGCACCTAGTATCCCCCATCATGTGTGTCCAGCACCCAGTATTCCCATCATGTGTGTCCAGCACCTATTATCCCCCATCATGTGAATCCAGCACACAGTATCCTCCATCATGTGTATTCAGCACCCCCATTATATGTATCCAGCACCTAGTATCTCCATCATGTGTATCCAGCACCTAGTATCCTCCATCATGTCTCTCCTGCACCCAGTATCCTCCATCATGTGTATCCAGCATCTATTATCCCCCATCATGTGAATCCAGCACACAGAATCCTCCATCATGTGTATCCAGCAACTATTATCCCCCATCATGTGTATTCAGCACCCAGTATCCTCCATAATGTGTATCCAGCACCCAGTATGCCCATCATTTGTATCCAGCATCCAGTATGCCCATCATGTGTATCCAGCACCCAACATAATGTAAGGTAACCAGTGGAGTACCCCATGGTTCTGTACTTGGACCAGTGTTATTTAATATCTTTATAGGTGATATTGCCTGTGGTATTGAGGGGAAAATATGCCTTTTTGCAGATGACACCAAGATATGTAACCGGGTAGACACGCCAGGTGGGTTACAGCCCTGCCCATCTCCTATTTTAAATGCTTTCTAATAAAGCATTCAAACTGCTCAATTAGAATATCTGTTCCCACAGAAGATAGGTGCAAGCCATCCTTTTTATAAAGGTTTCTGTTTTGCCAGATGGCATGGCTATGTTTTATGAATCCAAATCGTTCCTCATGACACCACTTCCTAAGCTACAGATTGAAACCACTAATGTGCATCATTCTACTTTTTTTTTAAATCTGTGTACTGGCAGCACTTCAGAAAAAGTAACATTATTGGCCACTTGGTTAAGAGCAGTTCCCAACTTTCTAAATTAATCTTTAACAGCCACAACCCCAGCATTGGCCAAGTCATTTGTCCCAAGGTGGATAATGACATCAACCTCCCTTTCCTTGCTCACTGTCATCAGAATATTTAAAATGCGCTTTTTATCCCAAGGAGTTGTAGCTCCTTTCAAGCACTTCACCTCATTCCTAATTTCAGAACCTCTTTTCAGCTGGATATCCCTCACAATAGAATCCCCCACAAGCAGTGCAGTCCTTCTCAGGGATTTCCTTTTCCTGCCATCAGGTTCCCTTAACACCTCATGTTCTACATGATCTGTTTTAATGCACTCCAGCCCTCCATGTGCTGCATATGAGTTTTGCAGGGGCACAGCCTGTGCAATGTGTCCTTGCGCAACTGGAACAATCTTACCAGCATTCTTCACCCTAGTCCACTTCCTGGAAACTCTCTTAGGCAATGGTGGCATCAAAGATACAGACATCCTGCATTCTATCTATCTCATACTGAAAAAAAAAAATTCTAACAGATTGGACAACACCTGAGTTTCGACAAAAGCATCACACCCACTGCAATGCAGAAGACCAGACATACTAGAAGGTTTATTCTAATAAAAATCAGCAAACTTCACTATAACAGCAATTTACACAAATAATTTAATTGGGCCCAAATCCAGTTCAAGCTCCAGTTACAACTCCTAGATGCTTTCAATTTTTGAATCAGATGGCAGCAGCAGTGGCAAAAGCTACACTTCAGATATTAGAAGACATATGTTATAAATATTTTATTGCACATTCAGAAGCAGGCAATGTATTTCACAGAGAAGGCTCCCTGGTAAGGGGCAGCACAATTGCTTTCAAACATAACATAAGATATAATGGTGACATTTAAAGCATAGAAGTGCAAGTTAAAAAACAATATTATTCTCTTTATTGTGTTAAGAATGTAATCCAGACACCTACAGTTCAAATGGGATTTCACCATTTCGAGATGCTTTTTTGCATGTATCTGTTTCTTGCTGATACTTAGCCAAGCTCTCGCTGCATGATTTGCATGCCTCTGAGTATCTCCTACAGACTTACTTAATTACGAATACAGTCCACATTGTTTATTTCTAAGATAGCTCAGATTCTACAAGTGCCAAAATATAATTCTATATATTTTATGGAAACCTGCTTAATTGTTTATCAGACAACTGCACAAATAGTACTTGAAGTAAGAAAGCAAATTCATTTGTGTTATTTGTATCCCAGCGGTAATACTGGGAACTCAGAGAATAAGTAAAGGTGTGTTTGGACCACACATTAAACAGGTTATCTTTGGGCTATAATTGCCTGTACAGAATTGACTTTTAGACCTAATAGGTGGCTATAGCAACCCCTTGCATACTTGCAAGATAAAGTGATGCTGACATAATGTGAATTACTGATATACTAGCCTGTAGCCCACAAAGATTAGGAAATGTATGGAGATGTATGAGCAACCTATGTGCAATATCCTGTTTCCTTTATTTCCCCCACTGATAGGGGGCAAATATCACCTTGTTTTCACTATCTCTACATCAGTGCTCCTCAACCAGTGTGCCAAGAGATGTTGCTAAGTGTGCCGCAACGCAATGCTTCCAACAGGAAAAAAAGCACTGGTAGACCTTGCCTTAAGGAAATATTTTGACAATAAGTTCCACTCTCCGCCCACACCCTACCAATATCCCACCCCCTTCCGGGCCCAGCACACAGCACTGCAGAGGACAGCACTAGGAGGAAGTAGAAACACTAAAAAGGTAAGTAAAGTATAAGGAGGCTGGAAACACATGCTGGGAAATACAAGGGAGGCTGCAGTGCAGACATATGATGTGGGCTTCTGAGGAGGCTGCTGACACATGATGAGGGACACTGGTGAGGCTGCAGACATATGATGGGGGCTACTGAGGAGGCTGCTGACACATGACTGGGGATACCGGGGAGGCTAGATATAAACACAAAACACTTCTTCTTACAGAGCTCCCTCTGTTTTACTGCAGCAGCAGAGTAATAGGGATTCAACCACTACCCCAAAACTATTCCAATGACCTACTAAAAGGAGGTCTTGAAATATAACAATGTCAAAATCTATTACCCTTCAACAGCGTTGTAAAGTTTAGAGTTCAGAAAAAAGGGTTCTCCTGAGCTCCCTCTCCTCATTTCTTCCATCAGCGAATCAAGACATATTACACTATTGTAGTTTCCCCTTTTTTCCCCATCACCATGGACAGAGGATAAGAGGAGAATGATGTCTAGAGAGTGGAGGTTCGAGGTGCAGAGCTCCTGTTGATTCGCTGTTGGAAGAAACGAGGAGAGGGAGCTCCAGAGACCATTATACACGGCATTGAAACAAGGAAGGCAATGTGAGTGCAACATTGTTTCATTATATTTGCTACATATTTAAAAAGGTGTTGCACCATTGGGTCTTTCTTTTTGTCTTATATATAAGACAAAGGTGGAATTGTTTGAAGAGGAACATAACCAAACCAAATACGAACTTTACTGGACCCTTTTTTCTGAACTCTAAACTTTACAACGCTGTTGAAGGGTAATAGATTTTAACTGGGGAGGCTGCAGACACATAATGGGGACTACTGAAGAGGCCACAGAAACCTGCTGGGGAATACTAAGGAGACTGCAGACACATGATGGGGGCTACTGGGGAGACTGCAGACACATGATGGGGATAATGGGGAGGCTGCAGATACATGATGGGGACTACTAGAGAGGCTGGAGACACATGATGGGGACTACTGGGGAGGCTGCATACACATCATGGGGGCTACTGGGGAGGCAGCAGATACATGATGGGGATACTTGGGTGGCTAGAGACATGATGAGGGCTACTGGAGACACTTGAGACATGATGGGGGCTACTGGGGTGGCTAGGGACACATGAATGGGGACTAATGGTAAGGCTGGAGACATGAATAGGGACTAGAGGGGAGGCTGCAGACATGAATAGGGACTAGAGGGGAGGCTGCAGACACATGATGGGGGCTACTGGCTAACATAGCAAATAACAGTTTTAAGAAAAATAAGATATTAGCTGTAATGGTAAATTTATCAAATAAAAAATTTACAAATGTAATTTCTGTGTATGCACTTTGCAATCCCTGCATTATTTTGTATATTTTGCTTTTGGTATGCCTCGTAATTCTGGGAAGGGCTTAAGTGTGCCAAAGGTGAGAAAAGGTTGAGGAGCACTGATCTACATAATCTGTATCCCTTAACCAAAGTAGCATCAGTTAAACAGAAGATCCCTATCTAAAGCAGGCAGTGTACAAAGGATAAGATACTGCAACAAGATTTGAACAATTCAAGTGCTGATTAGGGAAACGATTCACCCACACACACTGCAGCTGCATCTGTGTAAAACTGTTCCCATAACCTACTGCTAAATGGACATGCACAGGCACAAAGGTGGAACAACTGCCAGAAGATGAATGGAGATTGCTAATTCTGCAGATCTGGGCAGGGTGCACACTGATCATAGTCTGACATTGGGGCAGGCATCGATGGTCACAGACTAGCCTGTTCAAACAATCAAACTTCCATTGTGATACTGTAGCTTCTTGGGATTATACACACTAGTAAGATGCCAGAGCTCTCTGACCATTATTATGTAACTGGCACCATAATTGTCAGATAACCCTGCTTAATATAAATAACATTGCTGTAAAATTTACTTATTGGGCGCATTTTTAAAGTGACAGTAAAAATATATATACTATATGGAAAATAATATTTGGCCACAGTTGTTAAGTGATTAATCACGCTTCTCTATTTGGCAAATGGGTGAACCTGGGTTTGGTGGATGGTGGGAGAACGTTACATGCCTGACTGCATTATGCCATCTGTGAAGTTTGTTAGAGGAGGGATAATTGTATGGGTCTTTTTTAGGGTTTGGGCTAGGCTTCTTGGGCTGGATACAGAAGTGCTTGAAATTAGTTACTCCTGGGCTAAACTATGTTGATTGCAGAGGAGTCATATTTCATCTGTTGCAAACAGTATTAGAGTTGAGAGGTGATGTTTCCTATCCCAAGTCTAAATAACAGTGTGATAGTAAAGCTGGTCAGTATCTGTGTGCAGTAAGCAATTTAAAGATATATCCCTGTATGCAAAGAATACAATTAACTTGACTCCCCCTGCAATCAACACGGTTTAGCCCGGGAGTAACTAATTTCAAGCACTTTAAGTCGGGATCCAGCCCCTTATCTCTGTGATGGGCAATCTTATTGCTTCAGAATATCAAGTCATTTAGGATAATTCTATGCTTCCATCTTCTCGTCCACATCAGTGCCTGACCTCATAAAGGCACAAATTCCCACCGAAATACTCCAAAATCTTGTGGAAAGCCTTGCAAGAAGAGTAGAAGCTGTTATAGCTGCAAAAGGGGGACCAACGCCATATTAAAATATATGTATTTGAGTACAATCTCATTAGTTCCTGTTGGTGTAAGGGTCAGGCGTCCAAATACTTTTGTCCATATAGTGTAGGTTACAATTACATCTAATCTGTCTCAGTTGTCCTTTGGATATTTTACCAATCCACTTCTTATGTTAATTTATTTGCAATTAAACATAATTGTTGGTATCTATGCACTAATACTAATTTTTGCATCTGTTATTTTCAAAGTAGTGTTCAAAAAGTTTATGGGCACTGGATGATATTCATACATACCATACCTTCTACTGTAATCACTGCCAAAAGTAAAGATACAGGTTAATGTTTTACATAGCACAATGTGATTTTTATTCTGCTGAAAGAACTACGTCCAACTGTCATCCATGGGGACACCACAGCACTTTATATCAACCAACCGGCTTACCACTTGGGGAGGTCTCCAACCGCAAAGCACCAAACAGGAAGAGTTCCTTTTACTTGGCTTATGTACGATGGTCTGGGAAATTGGAATATAGGAGTCCCCTGTGTACTGGTCGCAGAGGAAGGCGATAATTATTGTGAGACGTGAAGTTCCAGTTACGGCTCTGTAGGAATGATGTCAGACTTAGCTGGATAGCAACTAAGAACCAGCTACAGACCCCCACACGCAAGGCTCTTGTGTAAGTAAGCACATCAGATGTGACACTACGGACCTCCTGGTGTAAGGAACTTCGTTCTGTTCACTAGGAGAATGGTGTGAAAGGGCGGCCCATCTCTTCTGCTCGCCTAACTTATGTACGGTGAGCAGGGGGAACATTTAATTTTTACAGTTTAACTGCTACAAATTCCAAATGAAGAGTGGACACAGCAGTTCATTCCCCTCTAACATGCTGACTTCCAGAGCTTCAGGCATATGGAACAAGCACAGAGCATACTGAATGTGGAAATCTATCCGATTGTGAGCTAGTGATAGACCTGTTAGAGACAGCACTTATGAACATATGCACTTTGCATTGCTATTGACTTGAACTATCTATCTAATGATTATTTATATATGTGAATATATTTTCTATTCTAGCATACTGTTATCTATATACTTTGAAAGAACACAATCTTTACTTTTTCTAGCTTATGTCTTTGTTTGAGCCGCACCAAACAAACGGTAGAAGACAGACATTTAATGATCAACTTCAAGGAGCAAAAAGAATAATTCAACACATCTGAGAGTTAGATCTTCTCATATTTATAACAAATATACATCCACTGGTCAGTATTTGGCAGTGAAAAGTTAGGTAGCATGCACAATATGCTGGTTACATATTAGGTACTCCATTCTGGAGAATTATATTAAAATGCCACACACAAACTCAATCAACTTCTTTATATAACCTGGATTTGATACTGCAGGAAGGAAAATGTAGTTAAACTACACACAACAATGTTTATCTTCTCTTTAGTTTGTATACCAATAGTTTAATTTGACTAAGGATATTGTATAGATGATGACAACTATAATCAATAGATGATCAATCAAAAGGAGGCCTGGAGTATGCAGCTTGGTACAAACTAAGGGCTGGATCCAGACTTAAGTGCTTGAAATTAGTTACTCCAGGGCTAAACCATGTTGATTGCAGGGGAGTCATATTTCATCTACTGCAAACAGTATTAGAGTTGAGAGGTGATGTTTCCTATCCCAAGTCTAAATAACAGTGTGATAGTAAAGCTGGTCAGTATCTGTGTGCAGTAAGCAATTCAAAGCTATATCCCTGCATGCAAAGAATACAATTAACTTGACTCCCCCTGCAATCAACATGGTTTATCCAAGGAGTAACTAATTTCAAGCACTTACTTAAGTCTGGATCCAGCCCTAAGTGCATGTTTCAGAAATTAAACTTACTTTTCATTATTACAGTTTCATTCATTACATTTTCTAGGTGATAATAAAAGGACAACTTAATTCTGCTCAGTTGGTTCAGGAAAACACTAATCTCTTCTTTAGATTTGACACATCAATGATTGTCGGACATTTTGATTATAGAATATGCAGTACCGAACCACTAAAATCAGGGTCCATCTTACCATCACACATCTGTGCATAATGTAACGGTTATTTTTCAATCTAATGAAGCCAATCACAAGATATTGTGATTGAGTAGTATGTGACCATACTGTACAATGATTGGTCAGTTTGATCAAATTTAGCAAACTGAACATTATCTATGAGGGCAATCTAAGCACCCACAGTAGTCGAAAAACTATAAATTTTTACCCGAACAAAAAATTTACACTGTACAGTTTAGGCTTTAAACAAAAACGCTGATAGCAGTGTGTATGAAAAAACACACCCTCAAGCTTTTAAAAAAAACAAACAAAAAAAACCAAACACTTTTTTCAGTTAAGAAAACACATTAATCACAAAATGTTTCCAAACTATTAGCATTGTTCTCCCAGATATCATCATCCAAAGGCTCCAATGGCCTAGAGAAGTAACCAGGAGCATGTGTCATCTTTTTCTTCGAATCATCATTATTCCTAGCAATCTGCTCAGCCTTATTTTCTGTGCTATCTAAATTTTCTGCATCCTTCATTGAAGAATCACTTGTAACATTTTGATTGGTGTTCAATGGGTGGTCAAAAAAGTTATTTTGCACAACGTATCGGACACATTGCAAAATCACATTCCTCTCGTGCCTTATATCTGGAGCCAGTAACTGGGGGGGAAAAAATTTATCCAGTGTTATTGCACTGCAGGGAACAAATGCTAAAATGAACATGTAAATATCAAAAGACTGAAACTCAACAAAAAGGATGGGACACAAAAGTAACATCTTCAATTACTGAAATTATCATATTAGTCTATGTTAGAACAACAGTTATATCTGTACAGGTTTAATTTTAAGGAGAGGGGAGGTTATTCAATTCAAGCAAATGATGTGAACATAAAGTGTTCTATATGAATGCAATCATTTCTTAATGTTTGCCAGCTACAGTAAGACAGTTAACCCCAGTATCATCCTGTGATTGCCCTGAATTTAATGTCTCAAATGCTGAACTTCACTGTAAAGCGAGTCAAATCAGGGGGTGTCAGTAGTAAAGAAAACTACAGGGGGGTCAGTTTAGGAGAGATTAATATTTTTGTGCTCTCTCCAGTGCTAAAGAAATCACTGATTCTTCTCCAGGCTTAACTACCTCCAGGGGATCCATCTTAGTAAGGCTATCCTATTAAGTATAAAGATGACCTCCATCAAACAGCTTGTGCAATGATGTCGTTTGATGGGGACGCGTGGGACAGGTATGTTTATTAAAACACCAGTTTAGGGACATTACAGAAAATCCAGGATCTTCAGTAGCTTTGCTATAAACTGGTACTTTTACTAAATTGACCTCTGAGCAAGGTGGTTTTTTTTTTGTTTTTTTCGTTAAATAATGCAGGAAATGTTAAAAAAACAAACAAGAACCCCCCCCCCCAAAAAAAAATTAAAAAAAACCCAAAGCAACACAGATCCCCATATTTTTACCATCTCCAGGAGGGTAGGCCGCTTGTTGGTAGGAACTGGTTGCTTCTGTCCCTTTTTGGGTTTATAAGGGTGACCTTTTTCCGGAGAGCGTTTTGTTTGCTGTGTGGTATATGAAGCTCCTGTCTCCACAATCGCTGGTGCTGGGGCCACGCTTTGTGAAAGGCTTCCAAGGATTTTTTTATTGTCTTCAAGCACCTCAACCACTTTCTTGATAGGTAGCTCTGGTAAAGAAATAACGTTCTACAGTTGCTACGCGTCAATTATTCATAAAAATATTTCTACGTATTTCTAGCATGCGATAATACATGCACTATAACGCACTGATAGTTTGTCGTTTTGGACTCATACATTTAAAAATAATCAAAGAAATTTACATGATATAAATGCCAGTTTGGCCAAGCTCCTTCTACCACTATTATATTGTGATACACAGTAGGGGCAGACGTGATGCACATACAGTGTCATTTATATAGTGTACTTACATTTATAAGCAGTATTTGACATTAATATATTTTACACTGCAAACATCTATACAACAGCAAAAACTGCAAACACGTAGGAGGTCTCAGATATACGAAGACAACACCTTCTTCACTATATAATACTTATTTTTAGCTTATACATTTTGGGAAAGCTGGGTATAAAACTTACCCTCAGGCTCACTGTCAGACGCACTGCCATAACTGGATATGAGTTTGCTGAGGCCAGACGTTACCTGCCTCGGAATGACCGTTAAGACGGTGCTCTTTATCTCTCCACCGCTGTCTGATTCTGGCGTGAGAAGTCACAAAACACATACAGCTTTAGTAGTGGAATCTAACTTTGGGCATGGAAGTGTTACAGATGAATATCTGGAATTTGAATGCTCAATTTGTCATCAAATAAAGCAGAAATATATATGTATAGCTTAAAATAGAATAACAAAGTATTATATTCAAATGTTCATGTCAGTCTAATTCTACATATCTGCACCTTGTCTAATACCACTTTCACATTAACACCCCAAGATATTGCCATGTCAAACAGATCATCCCACTACACTTGATTTTTGGAGGGAGCAACCCTTTTACACTGCAGGGTTTCTCCCTCCAATCAGGTTCTTTTGTGCGACCCGGTTCGCACCTTTCACACTGCACCCCTACCCCTGTCAGACCCAGGAAAAATCCTTATTTTCTCCCGGGTTCAATTCATGGATTATTAGACCCAGGAAGAGGACCCCAGGACTTTCCACACCACACCTCAACCCGGGGTTGTTGAACTTTGCCCCAGCAATAACCTGGGTTTTTGGTGGTGATATAAAAGGGTTTTTGGTGGTGATGTGAAAGAGATATAAGTAAATAATGTCTTTGTAAGTGTGTTTTGGTTTCAATGTTGCAAACTTAAGACCTAGTTTAGATGATAATGTTCAGGTGCTCTCTGTTTTAGTATGAATCGAGGTCTATTGTAATTATATTATTAGATTAACAGGTTAGAAAAATTATTCCAGTTAACTTGTATTATCCCATATTTGATCAAATATG
Source organism: Limnodynastes dumerilii (assembly GCA_011038615.1). Taxonomy (NCBI): domain Eukaryota; kingdom Metazoa; phylum Chordata; class Amphibia; order Anura; family Limnodynastidae; genus Limnodynastes; species Limnodynastes dumerilii. The sequence goes on from WWET01000614.1 coordinate 69,848, forward strand.
TGTAACGAACATTTCTGTGTTTTATTTTACAGATAGAACAGTAGAGTTTGTTACTGGTTTATGGCAGTGTGCTGGGACTATTTTTCCCTTTGTTTCTGTGGCAAGCAGATTAACCCCTGCCTTTCACGCACCTGTTTAACATATACCTATAAATTGATTGAGCAACTTCCATTCTGTTTTTATTTTTTAACTTGTATTCTAACAGTTTGCCAATCGCAGATTTAGTTTCCTCCTAAGCCTGATGACCAGTTACAGAGTGCTAAAATGTGATTGTTATTATATTCAACCGCGTATTAACGCCAATTATGTTAGCCATGATTCTGATGTATAAAAAGGGTTGCTGAGCTGTGTTGGACATCTTGCATGCTTTCCTGTACAGTATATGTTCATAAATATTATATTAATATACAAAAAGGACTTTTGTCTCTAGAGGTTTCCATAACATGAGGACAATTGTATTTGGGCTGTGCTGCTCATAAATCATATGGGAGGACTGAACATATGGTATTTATTTACTGGAAAGTAGATTTTTAAAACATATGTTAGCTTTCACCATTTTGTTTAATAAAAAAAAATCTTCCATCAGAAATATGAAAACTAAAGGCTTTAAGCAAAGCAAATCTGGAATAATAATGCACCAAATTGAAGCAAAATATATGCATCTGGTGCGCTTTGATGATTCAATGTCACAGAAAGGTCATCAGAACAATCAGGATATCCCAGATTTCTAAAACAGACAATCTTAAGGATTATATTTAAGACAGTCATAGCACAATATTCCCAACCTCAACATTAATATATCTGAACATGAAAGGAAATAAGGATCGTAGCTGTTAGTCACATCTATAAAAAAATATAAATAAATATAAATGCAGTTCCATACGACATTTAGTTGGTATATGTTAAATAGCCAACATAGCCAAATAAATAAATAAAATGCCAGTGTCAAGTACACAAAGTGAGAACAAAAACAAGAGACGAAGGTGCCAAAATGAAAACATTTATCATACAGAACATGTAATGGAAGCTAAAGACAGTAACTATACTTCATACCTGTAGCCTGGTCTGTAAACATTGTACATGCTTTAAATAATGGAGACTCATGAGGAATTCGGTGAATAAATCTCCATTATCCTTTCAGTAATATCATAACTAATGTCAGACAAACTAATAAGAGCAACAAGTACTTAAGGATTGTTCTTAATTGTTTTAGAACATACCCAGTCTACAGACAAGGAATTGTCAAACACTACACTAAATCTGTGATAAAATTCAAGGCAGTTTCTGTAACTAGAGGAAGAATAATGGGAACAATGTATTAAACAAAGCGGACAGGAATATGTCTATGCACACCATAGCAACCATGCAAATCCATTTATAAAATAAGCTCAAAGCAAGGCTGTTGAATCATACGTTCCGCTGGATAAAATATAATAACTGTAATGTGAATAAAGGTACCAGTGGTGTAGAATAATTGCCTGGTTAGCAAAGGTTACGCAAACAATATCCACAAGTGTCAATGTCAAACAACATTGCAGTTTGCACATAATGAAACATAAAAAGGTGTGTTCAGTGCATACAACCACTACATAGCACATACAACATAATACATAGCAATAGAAGCGAATGCACCACCATATACTGACCTTAAAGTGCAAGAATGACCAAATAAAAAATAGAATAAAAAAAACAAAGACTTCTTTTAAGATAGGGTATGTTATTTTTAGAAAAAGGTAATTTAGATAACCACTGGATCGTAGATCGCACTGCGTTCAAATTTCTACATTCCTGCATTTATGCGAGCTCATGAGTAGCCATTTGCACTGCTCACACTGACTTCTGTGCACACTGAAACGGCAGCGAATCAGAAGTCTGGAATGGTTGGTGGTATGAATCCCTGCCTATATTATACAATGTAATAATCAAAACTCTTGATTCAGATTTATAAGTGGGAGGGGATGTGTTTAGATTGGATCAGGCTGAAGTGTGTGTATAAAAAGATCAGACAGACAATCTCCGATCTGAATGGATGGAATAAGGCGATGCTCTGAAATTTGAGTTCCACACTCTTACATAACAAATTTAAGATTATTATTAATTGTCCTATGTTGAACATGATTAGATTAAATCATTTGTATTAGTTCATCGGCTGGAATGTACAAAATCTAATATTTAAATTTTTGTGGAATGATATTAAATATTAAAGGCAAGACAATGTATGTGATGCAAGTCACTTTATAATTTTATTATGTTCTGGTTATGAAATAGGAGTGAGGAAATATTAATGGACCAGTATAGTAGGATTGCATAACCAGGATGAATCCTAGTTCCAGAGGATAGCCGGGGCAGGACAGAGCAGGAAGTGTTAGAGCAGGGGGAGGGGGGGGGGGAAGAGGTATGCAGATTGTACAGGAAGGGCCAGTTTCCTCTGCAATCATTTTACATAGGGATAGTGTAGAAATTTTAGGGTAGGGGTAAGCTGCCGTAACTCCCCTCGCCTATAGCGTTCTTAGGAAACAGCGGGTTACAGCCCTATATTAATGAAGACTTATCTATAAGGTATACAAGCAGTAGACGCATGTTCTAACATCTATCTAACAAGCCAATATACATAAGCTGACAAAAGTCCAAACTACTCATGCAACCCATCCCACCCACTGACTGAAGTGGACAGAAGATGCCTTTCTATAAAGAGTAATGAAAGGAGACCAATTACCTGCATCACTTCCAGCCAGCATGTCTAGTGGGTTTGCAGACTTCTCCTGTGCAGGCAGTTTTCCCCCAGGAGCCTCTCTCTTTTGTTTTGCTTGTGAAGACTCTGTTTGCCGCCCTTCCTCTTTGTCATCAAATTTGTTTTGAAAGTTCCTTTGCTTTCTGTGATTTTTTCGGGACCATTTATTCTTTCCATTGCCGGTTGTGTTATTTCTCATTCCCTTCATCTTACTGTAAGTATAGGTCAAATAAAGACAACGGATAGAAAATGAAACACCTCACAGGTGTAAGCAGTTTAAGGCCAACTCACCGACTGAAAGGTAAAAAGGCCTAAACACCACACACACTGTGTAGGATGAAACCATGTCAACAGTGATATAACAGGGAATTTATGGGGCAGAGATTGGTGTGAATGACAATATTTTCCCTATATCACTGCGGAAATTGTAACAAACACTAACAGAACAGTCGTAAGTTGCTAAGACATGAACATACCCAAATTGAGCTGTCGTCAGCACTTCCCCTCGTTGTTCTTTTTCCTTTTGGAGCTGTTGTTTCTTTGCTACATTTTCTAATGTCGGAAAGTTTCTAGAAACAAACAAAAACAAAGAAATGCAAATGGCGGCTGCAGGATGCAGGAGACAGAGGCAGCAAATGGATAATATGACTTGGAAAAAGTGTCACTTTTGAGATGTGTCAAAGAAAGTTACTAACATAAATATACTGCTAGATTAAATGAGATGCTACTATATGAAACATCACAAACAAACACTCTGTGCCAATGAAATTGCACCAATTTTAAAGCCCTATGATTGGCGGGAAACAAGATTAACCTGTCCACACAAGTCCTTGTTATACACATTCCACAAGCATTCAAAATTCAGCATTATATATCCCCATCAAATTTATTGGTGTTGTTTTCCAACATTTAGAATTCTATACACCAGTGTATCAATATGAATGCATGTACAGGGGTTTATGATTCATTTCTCACAGGCATGCCCCCAGAGGAGTCTTGCATGTCTTAGAAACATAAGTCTCATTATTGTCATGGTGAATAGAAAGGCAGTAAAGTGTCTGCAGGAGAATAATAACGTTTTATTTAGAAATGTTCCTAAAACTGATTTTATAAAGATTACACCTTGTGTATCTTTCTAAAATGATGTATGTATGTATGTATGTATGGGTGTGTGTGTATTTTAGAAAGATACACAAAGTGTGTGTGTATATATATAGCAAGATAAGTGGGGATCAAATAACAATCCACAGTATAGCCCCACTTCCAGGCAAATGCTTCACTAACCAATACCTTCATTCACTTAGACTTTTCGTTCACAGGACCCCATCGTAAGTGTTCCCGTTTCGTTGACACTGGAATGATGCATGCCACGGTTCCATGCCTATATTCTACTATGTTGATCACCCTTCACTCTCTCTAGCACTGTCAACTCCTGGTTCTCCTCCTATCTCTTGGACCGCTCCTTCTCTGTCTCCACCCCTACCACTCTTCTTTCCGTTGGTGTTACCCAGGGATCAGGTCTTTATACCCTTCTCTTTTCACTCTACACCTCCTCTCTGGGTGACCTCATCAGGTCCCTTATCTTTCACTACCACCTCTTTGCAGAAAACACTCAAATCTCTCTCTCCTCCCCTGACTTCTACCCCTCTCTCCTGTCCAAAGTTGTCATACTGTCTCTCGGCCACCTCCTCGTGGATGTCCCAGCGTTTACTTAAGCTTAACATGGACAACAACAGAAGTCGTAGTCTTGTATGAAAGTCTGATAAAGATTTAAACTTCCCTCTGTTGCCGTCTCCTGTTTAGGGGGTGTAAGCAGACACTGTAATGATTTCTAGCATTACATTGAATACTGCTTCCATGAATGTACACACAGAATTACATTATTTCTTTGTGGAAGTACTTTAATAATTTTCTATATGATTTAAAGATATACCTCTTATACAAAAAGATACCCCAGTATTTCAAACCACTTACACAGTACTACAAGCAGAACAAAAACTAATGTCTGCACAATGGTTTCTCGCTGTATAGGAAAATTATGGGTCTATCAGACAACAGACACAATGGGGGAGATTATTTATAGTTCCAGACAATCCATCAAATAAAGAGACATTGAACTAACTTGATCCTTCCTTCTCTCAGAAAGAAGAGCTTTGTGTCAAATTAACCAAAAACAGCGAATACGTGTTCTGTGCTTAAGGTAGACACTTATACTGGAGAACAAACTATTAAGAGGTCATTTTTAGCTTGTGCTAGTGATCACTATGGCAACTGCTGTTTGAGAACCACAGTAAAAGGTATTTTAGTATTATTATTTTTTGTAAGTGAAATAAAGGTTCATGGTGATTTGTTTTAAAAAGACAGTGGAGTTTTAAATACCATTCAAGGGGGGAAAAAATAGGTGACTAATGACACTAATTTAGAGAGCAAATTATTATAACAAATAAATTGTGAGTCCTTCAGTGGTTCAGCCTCCAACAAAGCAGACAGCTAACAGACAGACACATTTGTACCAACCTCTATCTCCTGTGCTACCTAATCTTATATGTTTGACCCATTGGTTCCCTTTCCCCTCCTCCCCTGTTTTCCATTTGCTTTCACCCCACACTCCAGTTTGTTCATGCTTGTCGATGCATATTTTTATGTAACTTTTGGGTAACGCTGCTCTTCAAGAAAATAATAGCAAAAAAAATGGCTGCGCTTCAATCCAACAAATTAAATATGTGCAAGTGTATATATAAATATAGGGGTGCAGCCAAGGACCAAAGTGACCACTATGTAAATACAAGGAACAAAAGAAGTCCGGCGCTCCAAACATACATTGAATAACACTATGTGTCAGCACATAAATAAAAAGCAGGTTTAGTTCACAATATAGCTATATTGGGTTAAGCTCACCTGCCCAGCGTCAAGGCACCTCCTGTGTGTGAGTCCCTATCCATTTGCTATATGTGTACTCAGGAGGTCTCTGTTAAGACACTACCTGCATTTGAATAGCCTGCAGCGGCCATGTTTGGTGAGTGGTCAGACTCCCAAATAAAACTAAACAGTAGCAAGAAAAATGGCTGCACTTCTATCCAACAAATTAAATGTGTTTTTCTTCAAGAAAAGAACACATTTTTAACCTCAAACTAGAAAAACAGATAATGTGTAATGGACATGGGGGAATGGATTTTACATAGATATCACTTCTGCTGATGGGTAGGAATTGGAGTGCTGCAGTGGTGTATTTGACAGTCATATACAATATAAAATCATTTCATCATTAAGATCTTGTGGCAAAGTTGATCATCGCTTTTACACTAAGTAAAAAATATTGGGACACGTCTGTGTAGACACTAAGCACAGCCTTCTCCTGTAACTACACCATGTGGCTGAGCTGCTGTTCAGTTTTATGAGCGCAGTAGTATAGTGCCTCAAACTGTCTATTCATAAGGAAAGCAACACAGTCAAACTTTAAGCCAGTCACATTACTAGAACAATGTTCACATTCTGCTGACTATGCACAGTGAGTGAACATACTTGCGTCGCTCTTCTCTCCACTTAGCGATTTCTTCTGGAGTGTCCAGTTTTATTCTCTTAGCACCAGGTGCATGCGTCTGCAACAGAAACGTTTAAATGAGTGGTCTGGACAACACCGTATTCTTTCCTAGATGTTCTGCTGTTGGAGGCCCAAGTCTCTACTAACTGTAGATATCTAGATATCTAGCTGTGTGAGAAGCCCATAGAAAACACTATTAATAATACAAAGTGACTCCATGTCAGAATTTCTAAGACTGGAGTTATAATGTCAGTCTTTGGCTTACATATTAGTTCTAAAATAACTTAAGTGTTTAAGAACCTTCAAGAAACCACTTCCAGGAAAAGCAATTCACAACAGTTTGTACAGGACAGCCACATTAAGCAGATGAAACAGGTCAGCATGGTGGCTCAGTGAGTAGTATTTGTGCCACACAGCGCTGTGGACATAAGTTCAATTCCCGGACTAGGCCTTATCTGTGTGCAGTTTCTAAGTTCTCCCTGTGTCTGTGTGGGTTTCCTTCAGGTGTTATGGCTTCCTCCCACATGGCAAAAACATACTGATAGGTTTACTGGCTGTGGACTAAATTAACCCTAGTGTTTGTTGGTGTGTATGTATGAATCTGCTAGGGACCTTAGTATGTAGGGGCAGGGGCTGATGAATGTCTAATGCTCTCTGTAAAGCGCAGACAGTTTGTGGCGCTATATAAACAAGCCCTAATAATAATAATAAAAACATAGGGACATAACAGGCCAATCAGTTCTGTTCTCCTGATCACATACCCTTATGACCCTGGTATTCTGCCATGGGAGTTATAAGAACTGTGAACACACTGAAATAACAGCTGCATGAAACAGCTTCTAAGCTTCAGATAAAGGAGGAGACCAATTTATAAGGGGCAAATACGTTTTACATTGATAGTATCAACACATTTCTCAAAATGAAGGTACTTGGAAAATTTGGGGTTTTTTTTTGTCAGTTTGTTTAAGTTAACATCTAATGTGATGCAGTACCTTACATTAGCCTCCAGATATCACTGTTACAACAGCTGACAGTAGAAAGTTATGCATTCGTCACTGTACAACATAATATGTGTCAGCATTAAAAAAAAAGGCTATAAACTGAGTACCATACATACAGTAACAATACATAACCAGTTGTATGGTAAATGATCCAGATCAAAGTTACATTCTTACACATCCAGCATTTTAATAGCTTTACAGCAGATGACAAAAGGCATAAGTCTTCCACTGCCTGTTAAGTGGCCATGACTTGAGTACCAGATTAAGCAACAAGGCCGCCATCAGGAGGGGGACAGGCGGGCCTAATGTCCCGGGCATGGACATAGAGGGGGCCCGGAATAGCCCCTGGCCCCCTCTCTGTCCTGCTCAGGACACTAGAGCTTAGTTGCTCTGCCGGCAGTCAGCGCTCCTCCCCCTCTGTCCCATCTGCGAGTATAAGCCAGCTATAACGATGCCTGCATGTGTGTGAGCACTGAATGTACACACATGCAGGATACCTGTATCATTAGCCGTTTTCTCCTTCATCTGCATATAAACGGCTGATGATACAGGTATCCTGCATGTGGGAGAAGCAGTGAGAGGAGAAGCAGCAGACTATGGTGATTGAGCTCCGACATTTCACACATGCAGGCTGGATCCTGGGCAGCCACGGGCCCCTGCTGCACACCAGGCCCTAGGCGGTTTCCTTGTGGGTAATCCAGCCCTGGGTTTGACTGGCACTTTAAAGCTATATTGAAAATGTTAAGTGGGTACCCCAAGAAAGTTCTTACGCTTGCGTATCGGCAGGCGTACGTAACTGTTACATATGTTGGCTGGTACGAAGAAGGGGCCGGCAAAAAATTACATATAGACGGAGCTAGCCTTGTAAATTAGGTGTCAGGGCTTTTAAATTTAAGGATGGAATCTGGACACGTAAAAAACTAAAATGTTTAGTTTTTAAAGGGTTTCTACAATTTTAAAATACTCTTATCATTCATAGTTATATACACAAGAAAAATGAAGCTGTATGTTGAGTCAAAATACATTAGTGACCATTTTTCAAGAACCTATAATCATTTTCTCACTTTTCATTTACTTGACATGCAAGACATTCCCCATATTCTCCTTGGAGTACTTGACTGTATATTACAACAGTTTTGCATACTCCTGACTATTTATACAGCAATGTAAATTATCTCATTGCATTTTACATTTTACTTTATCATTTTCTCTGTCAGTAGTTCTCTAAAATTTAGCTTGGTGCTATCTTAAAAATAAAGTCTTATTTTTTAACCTAAAAATTAAGGTTGAATTGCCATCATGTATTTATTTTTTTTAAATTATATCATTCATTAAGCTTTAAGGAAAGAAAATAGCCTGTATGATGCAGTGTTTTATTAGCATTCAATTAATTGCTTGTAAAGTACACAACACAAGCTATGTTTAATAGCTATTATGAACACAAGCATTTGCCTGGCTCTTTAATACATGAACAAAAACAATGGGTTAAAGAATAAAATTTTAGTTTCCTTTACTATAAATGTCAATAACTGAAAGAAACCACCTCACTCATTGAATAGCCAACTCCTTTTTTAAGCATGGGACTAAAGTAGAATTTAGGAAAATGTTCTGTACAGGATAAATAGTGTTATTAAATAAATGGTAGAAATTAGTTCTCACTTTCATAAGACAAAAGACTAAAAATTATGAATATAATTTTGAATAATTATATATTCATATTATAAAAAATTGTATTTTATTGTTGTTTTACTTAGAAACCAGATATTAGATGAAGTTGCGCTATGTTAGAATTTGTGCTACTATGAGTTGTGGTTATATTGTGGGTTATATTGTGGTTATATTACGTTATATTGTATAACACATACTGTACAGGCCAATAATTTAGGCTTATACGGTACGGAAATGGTGAAAACAATACCATATAGCAATAGACAGAACAAGCAGCTGAATGAAATGAGTAAATAGTACAAGCAGTGTAGTGAGAGGGGTATAGAGAGAGCAGTGTAGTGAGAGGGGTATAGAGGGAGCAGTGTAGTGAAGAGAGTATATTGGGAATAGTAGAGAGATGGGTATAAAAGGAAACTGGTGGAGGGGGGTGCAGGGGAAAATAGCTCATGAGAATATAGAGAAAGAGTATGGGGAAGATAGTAGATGAGGATTAAGAATGAAGGAGTCAAAAGAAAATGAAATAAAAATACAAAATCCGCACCTGCCTCTGCTGTCTGACAGCAAGACTGCATCTACAAAGCAGTACGCCCAGCCTGACCCCTCCCCCCCATTTTTCCCCAGTGCAGATTGAGTGTCGTCCTTGATGACAAAAAGGTCAGGGGAGGAGCCAGCACTGTAACCCAGCAAAAGGTAAGTGGTATTTTTTTTACTTTTAACTCTCTGTTTGATAATGATTGCATAGGGTGAGGTTTGTTGCTAGTTTAAACTTAATTAACACAAATTTGGTTTAGTTTTTGTCAATAACCATTTTTTGGAACTTCGGGGGGGCCGAGGCCCTGCATATTTTGTCAGTCCCAGGCCCCACAATTTCTGATGGCGGCCCTGTTAAGCAAAGTATACTATCCACTTTATAGTGACCATTGCTACAATTCTATTAATTAGATGCTTCACCTTCATCACAACAAAAGTAAACAACATTATTCATTCACCATGGGACTAATGTGCAATCACTTACAGATATAGGAATTTGGATACGGGCACATTTGACTGAAAAGTCTAATATCCATGGACATAGTTTGAGAAACATGATTAGTACAACTAGCTGAATCATGTATATGAAGAATGAGAGGCCATACAATTCATCGGACTTACTGTTTTCCAGTGAATCTCTACCAGCTTCCCATGAGCTCTGAAATTGCAGTTTGCTACTTGGCACTGCAAATATCAAAATATCACTATATCAATGAAGCCCTATAAGGAAAATCAACATTTGTTTGCTAAATTTTCACATGGATCTGTTATACGTTTTATTACTTTTGATATTTTTTCTGTCATTATCCAGATTTGGAAAACAATTTAAAGCTAACAGAAAAAAAGACCATTTAAAGTAACAAAAAAAACCCCCCTTAGTTAATCTCATGCACAAAGAAACTGATTTGTTAACAAATAATAATTTTTAAAACACTGAAAAGGGCCAGATGTTATGTGTGGGCTATACAAGTCAATCTAGATTATTTCCAGGCGTCGCTTTCAATTGAGAAAGAATATATAAAATAGACCATTTCTAATACATATGTTTTCTTATTTACATTATGTATAAGCTACCTGCTTTAACTGCAGTTTTCCTTGGCATTTTTTCAATCCATCATTTATTTTGTGTGTGACTGTCTCAGTATAAGAGCATCAGTATAAATTCATATGCAACAGGATCACTGGCTGATAGCAACATAAGTAGGTGGCCAAATTAAGGAGTGAAAATCTGGGATACCTGACTGGATTTGAGCTGGAATTGTGATCTTGCTGTTGTCTTACATACTGAAAATGATCCATTACTGTCCAAACATTCAAATATAGAACAAATTTACTTTTAAAACTGTGCATATTGGCAAGTTAAGCGGAGTACAAGACAGTCAAACGTTAGTCTTACACAGCCGTCTGTATCACACTAATAGTGACAAGATGTTGCTAAGAATCGCAATGGCTCAAAAAATTAAAATAGCTATATTGCACAAATATTTTTGCCCCACCTTAACATGTTGTGAGACGTGTTCATCATACTTTTCCTGGCTCTTGAAGCCTCGATCACAGGTGTCACAACTGTACTCATAAACAGGTTCTTTCTTTCTGTTGTTCTGACAGAATAAAATATCAATAAAAAAAAATGGGAAAAATTACTGATGGAAAAAAATGGGAACGATAATGTCCAGCATGCCTTAAAGACAAACTACAGTGTTTTCTTCAACATTGTTCAGAGACTAACCGCAACCAGCTAAAATATACACTGGGCAAGTAAAATACCATGAAATAGAACGTTTAAGTAAACTTTATAACGAAACTGTAAATAAAAATGAGATAGTTCAGCATATTTAGAGAAGAACTCATAAAACATTGAAATGGCAAAGACCATACAATGTACTCAAGAGCACACACACGAGAGTGAGACAGACAGAGGCAGCTAATCCAACATTATTTCTTCAAAACAGTAAAATACAGCTAAATAAAATATTTTTTTTTATTAATATAAATATCTGTGTCCTAAACATAATTACACAACACAACCATTTTCAATCTGGAGTTATTATACCATCTGAAGAAACTGTGATATAGTTTGAAATTATCAAAGCAGTGGGACCCCAAGGATGAGAGAAACACAGTACAAAAAAAGGATCCAGCATTTTAGTATATTATACCCTCTCTTTGTTGTTTTTCCCACGCCAGCCATTTCCCTCCTGTGCATGATAACCATGGGCAAAGTAGTTAGGCCCTCCTATAATAAAATAAATTGAAATTGCATTAAGGTTGTTGCATTACATTTGAAACCTAATGTTAACAATAGCTTCTTCATATACTCCATTCACTGGTTTCCTTAGAAACACAATCATTTGCACAGCACAAAGAGAACTCTCATAGAGAAGTGTTATGATCCCCATGGCATTTCTCATTAGTTATGTTCAGGTAAATTGAATGACATCTAATACCACAAATAACTTGGATACTGCAGTTATGTCATCAGTAGAACAGCAAGTGTTTGACATACAACATGAAAAAGCTGTTAAAAAGAAATGAAAAACAGCTTGCAGAACTTGGATACCAAAGCCATAAACACAGCAAGCTTCACCAGACTTCATTAATACTGAGATTTTCTTCTCATCAGTTTCTAGTTTTACAGTGTGCTTAAAAATGGGTGCAGGTCGCCGCTTCGAACGGCCCTTTTACGAAAGGTCCATTCTCTCACAGCCAGTTCGGAACTGGCTGGGAAATTGATTGCTTTTGCCTCACAGAGGCAAAGCAATCGATGCCCGCAAAAGAAAAGACGCTACTTTGAACGGTAAGTATACATTTAACACCAACCCTTACTCTAATCCTTACCCTAACCCTCCCCTTCCCTGCAGCCTACACCTAAGACTACCTTCAACGCAGCCTGATCCCAAGACTGTCCTTCCATTACTCGAACCCTAAAACTCCCAGGAGAGTGTTCCTGCCTCTCTGGTCGGCATGGTGGGTCTGCAATGGGAATTGCGCAAAATGAATGGGTAAGTATGCCGAATGGTGGTCTTTTCGAAACAGAGACTAGAAAATAAGCTTTCAACTGTCTACTTCTAAAAGACCCATTTTGCGTCGGAAACTCCCAGTGGCTCAAAAATCTAAAAGTGTAAGAAAAATTTCAGTAGAGCATCGGGAAATTGATCACAAATGTGACAGACACATTTACATGGCTTCAGAATTAAAGTCCATCCATCTTTAAATAAGCATATAATTCTTGCTTACATACATATACATGGTATAAACTGTCATCAAACTCTCTCATAAACTTGCATGTCTATAGTTGTGCTTTTAAGAGCTCATTGACTCTGTTAAGCTCTCTTTCTCCTTGATTCTGCCTTGCCAAGCTTGTGACAAGCATTCATACACTATATACTTGTACAAAAAATCCAGCATGAAAATGGATCGGTGCCAACTAAACCGACAGTGCTCACCTTGGGATACCACTTATTGCGATTGATAGGGGGCTGTATAGGAGTGTCATTAAGCAACCTCAAACTTATATTTAATTCCTTTACACCAGTCAAAAGCAAACACAAACAATGTCTAATGGGTGTTTAGGTTTAGTGAGTATTTTATTAATGTCTGTATTAACATGTTAATATCTACCTATATATCACAGATAAAAAAAAAAAGCACTGTATCTGTGTAAATTCCCCATACCTTGCAGCACCTGCTCTATATTAATCTATACATTGATTGGAGCAACCAACATTTTGTGTTATGTGATAGACATATAAAACATTTTAAAATAAAATTTTGTATTGGAAAAAAAAAAAAAGTCTTAGGGACAGGCTGCAGGGAGGGGAGAGTTAGGGTTATGGAAGGGGATGGTTAAGGTAAGGATTAGGATATGGGTAGAATAAATACTCACCATTCAGCATGGAGACTTTAATCCGAGGATGATCGATTGCTTCTCCTCCAGATGCAATCGATTTGGGGGTCACTTGGGAATTCAGTGGTATAAAACAGCCTTTTCGGAATACCACCAACAT